>MKYW01000062.1:266759-306221 GCA_015776835.1 Aphidius ervi
GACATCTGGCGTTAAAATTATAAATTAATTAAAACAAAAAATCGCGCGTTAATGAGCACATGGGTTTTGACGCCATGATGATAATAATTTGCGACGCCCGATCCTGATTGGTCAACTTAAAACGTTAATAACTCAGCCAAAAAGCGTCCTAGATAAAAAATTCAATGATATTTTTTCCTTAAAATTTTATGAACTATCTCGTGGTATAGCCCACGTGCGCCTTCTGCGTGGCAGGCTGTATATAGGGTAGTTTATTTATATTTTTTAAATATTACAAAGGGTGACATGTATCAGTTGGTCTAATTTTCACGATTATCTTTGGTGGATATGAAAAAAATAAAAAAAATAAACCACTATACAAGACTGATGTCTCACACTTGCACATGTGGTACCACGTGCTAAAACAAATTTACATGCAGACAAGATAGAAAAAAAAAAATAAAGAAATATCATTTTTATTCTGTATATATGGGTATTGGAATATTCACAGGTGTGGTGCTTTTTGCTGCTTTGTGATGCACGTGAACTCCAAGACAGCGCCCATATAGCATACGAAAGCTTTTTGAAATACTTTACGCTTGCACATAAAGAAAAAAAAAAAAAGCTTCAATGACTTATGGATAAAGAAAATAAAAAAAAAGGAAAAAGAGATCTCACTGTATATGTAACCCCCTTTTTGCCTGCTACCCCTTGTATGGGGATCATTGCTTCATGCATTTTATATTTTGTTCGGCTTTGATTCCTTCAGCAACCCCTCAAAAACAGCCCTTGGGAGTAATCCTTAATCTTTGATCGGAAATTATCTTTGATCGCTTCCTTTTTTCAGCAGTCGAATTTTCTACTTTATTTTTAATTTTTTTCATGTCTAAATTTTGTCCAAAAGCTCAAAAAATAATCATGAAAAAAAAGATCCCTATCTATATTTTTCTTGTCTTATATAATTTTTCGATAAAATTTTTTTTTTTTTGATCAGTCAAGAATATTTGTATATATGTGTTTGATTATATTTATTAGAATTTTTTTTTTTTCTTTTATTGGTTCCCTTGATAAGATAATCTTTATTTGATTATTTTGACTTTGATGAGGAGCTTTTCTTGAAACTTTTTTGTAGATGAAATGTTTAACGAATGATAAGAATAAACTTGCTGCTTTTATTTTTCTTTATTGGTTTAACTTCATGCACGTGCCACTTGTCTGTTTTTATATTATCAAAAAAAGTCTTGAAAAAAAAATCAAGCTTCTAACTTCAATGACATTTTTCTAGATATCAAAATCAATAAATTGTTTTCAGTCTGCAACAAAGATAAGAAAGTGTAACATTGACAAATGGACGAGGGACACCTTTGGTCACTTTTCTCATCGGTTAACAGTATTTTTTTTTTTTCATTATTTTTATTTCTTTTTTACCAGAGAAAAACGATATTTCTGTTTCGGATATATTGCCTGATCTTGGTGAATTTATCTAGCCACTTTAGCTTTCATCTTTTCTAGCTTTGATTTTTCATCTTTTCATTTTTTATTTTTATTTTTTCACTTGGTTCATTACCTGGCCTTTTTTTACTGATATACCCAACGTGTCGACTACTCAATTTTTGATTGAAAATTCTTTAAACTATTTTATAAAATTTCTCCTTTAAAATATTTTGATATTATATATAACATTGATACTATCAATATTCGAAAAAGTTTCTCTTTCTAATATGTGAATATTTTCATCTGAATGACAAAATGAAGCAAATGTAAGAGCAAGTGTGACGTGGTCAAGTTGGTAAAAGCAGCATCTAATTAATTGCTCGTGTCAGCAGTTCGAATCCAGCGTCGGCAATGTATCTCGTACGAAGATAACATTGGAATTTTTAACATGAATGCAATCCAGCTTTCAGGGGCAAAAACCTCCTGGCATTGAACGAGAGAGGAGTGTACCTACCTCGCTCATTCTGTGCCAGGAAGTATTTGCCCTGAAAGCTGAATTTCTTTTTGCAATACACACTAATTTTAATTTATATTTATCCTTATTTTTGTAACTTCAAGTATTTTTTTTTTTTTTTTGTTGTAATTTTGATGACAGTGTTGCTGCCAAGTATTCGCGAAACGTGTTAAGGAATACTACAAACGTATAAACACGATAATATATACCACGACTATATTAAATTTTCAAGAATTATGACAACAGTATACATATAAACAATAAATAAATAAATATACTATTGAAACAATAATTTATTTTTTAAAATTTACTATAATCAATTATCTTGGATAAATTTAAAATTAATTTATTAAAAATAAATCAATTATTGTATTTTAATGATTCAATGCTATTATTATTTTAAATTTCATTTTTTAAATAATTTATCTATTAATTATTCTATAAAATGTTTATTAATTTCATTTATTTTTTTTCAAATTTATTATTATTATATTATCAATAATATAATATCTTTTTGAGCTTTGATTTTTCATCTTTTCGATTTTTATTTTTATTTTTTTTCACTTGGTTCATTATATACCTGAGCTTTTTTTTTAATGATATACTCAACGTGTCGACTACTTAATTTTTGATTAAAAATTCTTTGAACGATTTTATAAAATTTCTCCTTTAAAATATTTTGATATTATATTATATTATATATTATATTATATTGTAATAAATATTCGAATAAGTCACTCTCTTTCTAATACGCGAATATTTTCATCTGAATGACAAAATAACATAATTGTAAGAGTAGGTATGATGTGGTCAAGTTGGTAAAAGCAGCATGCATTAAGTCGGCTGAGTATTGCGTTCAAATCCATCTTTGAAGAGAGATGAATCGTTCAAAGTGTTTGCGTTGTGAAGACTCCCTAAACTCGCACACGAATGCAATCCAGCTTTCAGGGCAAAAACCTCCTGGCATTGAACGAGAGAGGAGTGTACCTACCTCGCTCATTCTGTGCCAGGAAGTATTTGCCCTGAAAGCTGAATCTCTTTTTGCAATACACACTAATTTTAATCTATATTTATCCTTATTTTTGTAACTTCAAGTACTTTTTTTTTTTTTTCTGTTGTAATTTTAATGACAGTGTTGCTGCCTAATATTTCCGAAACGTGTTAAAAAATACTACAACCATATAAACACAATGATGTATACTATGACTATATTAAATTTTCAAAAATTATGACAACACTATATAAACAATAAATAAATAAATAAATATTCCATTGAAACAATAATTTATTTTTTTAAATTTACTACAATCATTTATCTTGGATAAATTTCAAATTAATTTATTAAAAAAAAAATCAATCATTGTATTTTAATGACTCAATGCTATTATTATTTTAAATTTAATTTTTTTAATAATTTATCTATCAAGTATTCTATAAAATGTTTATTAAGTTTATTTGTTTTTTTTTTTCAAATTTATTATTATCATATTATCAATAAGATAATATCTTTTCGAGCTTTGATATTTCATCTTTTCATTTTTATTTTTTCGCTTGGTTCATTACCTGGCCTTTTTACTGATATACCCAACGTGTCGACTACTCAATTTTTGATTGAAGATTCTTTAAACTATTTTCTAAAATTTCTCCCTTAAAATATTTCGATTATTATATATAACATTGATACTATCGATATTTAAACAAGTCACCCTTTTTCTAATGCGCGAATATTTTCATGTGAATGACAAAATAAAGTAAATGGAAGAGTAGGTGTGATGTGGTCAAGTTGGTTAAAGCAGCATTCCTTCAGTTCGTCGAGTTAGTAGCTCGAATCCCTATATTGTAATGACACAGAGAAGGTCTCTGTGATGATTAAAAATGAATGCACCTAGCTTCCAGGGCAAAAATTTCCTGGCATTGAACGAGAGAGGAGTGTACCTACCTCGCTCATTCTATGCCAGGAAGTATTTGCCCTGAAGGCTGGATCTCTTTTTGCAATACACACTAGTTTTAAGTTATATTTATGTAATTGTAATTTTAATGACAGTGTTGCTGCCAAGTATTCCCGAAACTTGTTAGAAAATACTACAACTGTATATATACTATGACTATATTAAATTTTCAATAATTATGACAACAGTATATAAACAATAAATAAATAAATAAATATTCCATTGAAACAATAATTTATTTTTTTTAATTTACTATAATCATTAATCTTGGATAAACTAAAAATTAATTTATTTGAAAATAAAACAATCATTGTATTTTAATGACTCAATGCTATTATTATTTTAAATTTAATTTTTTAAATAATTTATTTATCAAGTATCCTATAAAATGTTTATTAATTTTATTTATTTTTTTTCAAATTTATTATTATTATATTATCAATAAGATAATATCTTTGAGCTTTGATTTTTCATCTTTTCGATTTTTTACTTGGTTCATTACCTGAGCTTTTTTTACTGATATACCTAACGTGTCGACTACTCAATTTTTGATTGAAAATTCTTTTAACTATTTTTAAAATTTTTCCTTTAAAATATTATATATAACATTGATACTACAAGTCACCCTCTTTCTAATATATGAATATTTTCATGTGAATGACAAAATACAGTAACTGTAAGAGCAAGTGTGATGTGGTCAAGTTGGTAAAAGCAGTGAACATTGATTTGTTCGAGTGCTCCGTTCGAATCTGTCTCTGGACAGAAAAATCGTATGAAATAAAATGGCCACGTATTCGTGGATGAAAATAATTCAGCTTTCAGGGCAAAAACCTCCTGGCATTGAACGAGAGAGGAGCGTACCTACCTTGCTCATTCTATGCCAGGAAGTATTTGCCTCAAAGACTTGGGAATCCTCTTTTGCAAAATACGTTAATTTTAATTTATATTTATTTTTATTTTTGTAATTTCAAGTTTTTTTTTTTTTTTTTTTCTGTGGTAATTTTAATGATAGTGTTGCTGCCAAGTACTCCCGAAACTTGTTAGAAAATACTACAACCGTAACTATATTAAATTTTCAAAAATTATGACAACAGTATTGAAACAATAAATAAATAAATAAATAAATAAATAAATAAATAAATAAATAAATAAATAAATAAATAAATATTCCATTGAAACAATAATTTATTTTTTTTTAATTTACTATAATCATTAATCTTGCATAAACTTAAAATTAATTTATTTAAAAATAAATCAATCATTGTATTTTAATGACTCAATGCTATTATTATTTTAAATTTTATTTTTTAAATAATTTATCTATCAAGTATTCTATAAAATGTTTATTAATTTTTTCAAATTTATTATTATTATTATATTATCAATACGATAACCTTTTCGAGCTTTGATTTTTCATCTTTTCATTTTTTATTTTCATTTTTTCACTTGTTTCATTATCTGGCCTTTTTTACTAATCTACCCAACGTGTCGACCACTCAATTTTTGATTGAAAATTCTTTAAACTATTTTGTAAAATTTTTCCTTTAAAATATTTCGATATTATATATAACATTCGAACAAGTCACCCTCTTTCTAATATGCGAATATTGTCATCTGAATGACAAAATAAAGTAAACTGCTAAAGTGACAAACGAAAAAAAAAAAATCTCAATATGTTTTTTTTTTTTTTTTTAGATACTAAGTTGGAAAAATCCACTGGTTATTTGTCCTCACTTCATATATATATGAACATTCATTTATCATATTTTTCATACTCTAATCTTTTCATGCATTTGAAGAATAATTTTTTTTATATTTTTTTATTTTCCATAGAATATATGAAATAATTTTTCAAGTGTACCATCTTTGAGCTCAAGCTCTGACAGATGAGGTACGATGATGATTATAAAAACGTGCTTTAAAATACTAAGATAAAAGTTTTTTTTTTAAAAATATATATTTATAAATAAAGTATATTAATTGCGAGCTGTGTTGTGGTGTTATTAAATTCTTATGGAAATGTGGCGGACCAAGGCAAGGCTAAAACTCGTAAAGTCAGCTATTATGTTAAAAAGAAAAATTCTTGGCTAACAATGAAAAAACACAATATTGATTTCTGTATTTTTTTTTGTTATTTAACTTTTAGTATACTTTGAGGTTCACTTTGAAAGATCAATATAGAATTAAAAGTATTTAGCTAACAAAAATGTATTTTACCTATTTTCAATAAATGGCAATGAAAAAAAAAAAAAAACGAGCAACTTCTTTGTATCCAGGTTATGTCAATGAAAATTATTATACAAAAGTAACTTTTTTAGAAATTTAAAAATTTTATTAGTAAGAAATTTTTTGTCTTTTTTATTTGTCTTTTAAAATTCATAGTCTTTTCAGAGATTTTATACAGTATGAAAGAGTTAACTGCCAAGTTTATTTGAGCTTACCCGCGCACACTCCAAAGAGTTGACAATTTGGTTATAAAGTTTGAGCCTTTGGGTTTACCTTAGTGTGCCTAGAGCACCCAAGCAAACTCTACCAAAATCATCGAACGTCTGCTGAGCAAATGGAACAGCAAAAGAAGCAAAAAAAAAAAATACCAAAAAGACAGACAAAACTATTTTTATAAAGTAGATTATTCACATGTCGAATATCAAGTACATTTAATTAAACTAAATTATTAATTTATATAGAAAAAAAATCTTACAATTGGTTTATCATCAAAACTATACTCTAAACTTTATTTCATTTGTCGAGAGATAAAAAATAAATTTAAAAAAAAAAGATTATAACCAGTAATATTCCGAGAAAAAAAAAAAACATTTAAAAGCCGCGAGACATCTATAAAATCAGTGGAAAAAAAACTTTTTTAATGTCAAATAAATTGAGTTTATAAAAAAAAAAAAAAAAAAATTACCATTTATTAGGAAGAAAAAAAATGCCATGGGCAATATAATATTACAATCAGAATATCTCCCTAAAAGTTTTAAAGAAAAAAAAAATGAAAAAGACAAAATAATGACATTTATCATTTTGCTTCTTTTTTTTTTTTTATTTTTTGTATTCAAGATAAAACAAGTAGATTTGATGCTTCATGAGGATAACGTTTGCTTCATGAATATCTCAGAATAAAGAAGGAAAATGGTGGTGAGCTTGGATTACAATTTGGTCCATTAAAAAAAAAAAAAAAATAAAAATAGATAACAAGTTGACTTTTATCGTTTACTTGTATATAAAATTTTAACCCTAAATGTTTTTTTATTTTTTTAAATTAAAATACAAGATAAAAATCAAAGTTGAAATAAATATTTTTTTTTTACATACAGAATAACAAGTAATATCATGTATTTTTTTTTTTTTTTTTCAATATCAATATGCTAGAAAGAAAAGGCAAAATAATTTTGTGGAAAAAGGAAAATTCCATTTCGAAATTTTTTCTTTTGGCTATTTACCATTTTTCTCAATCTTGGTATATGACAGTGAGGTTAAAATGTGACCAGCTAACTTATGAATATGATAATACAGTACGAAAAAAAAGTAAAAAAAAAAAAAAAAATACTAGATGTACTACTACTACTACTACATTGATGTATATAAAATATAATAAAGTAGAAAGAGAAAAAGGATTGTACTACAGTCAAGAAAAGAAGTCAAAAAGGAAAAAAAATAATAATAAATAAGAAAATTTGTCTTTTATATATATTTTTTTTCTTTTTTTATCAGGGTTGCTTTTGGTTTTCATGTACACTCAACGACCCTTATCACCTAGAGCTTGGTGAAGGCCACAGAAAGAGAATATTTTGTCCCTCGTGATATTGGATGCCCGTTGAGATGCGAATTAAAGTCATCGTTGAGTTCTCGGTTCTTTATATTACCCTCTTTTATTTATTTCTTTTTATATATATTATAACGTTGTATATTATATACCAAGCAATTTTGGTTGTACAATTTTAGTTTGGTTATTTTCAGACTTTAACATTGCGATATTGTTTTTTGTTTGGTATGGGGATCTCTCTCGTGACATCTGTTTCCTCAGATGTTTCTTTGTTTGATGAAAAATAATGATATATGAATTGTTTTGTCTAAAAATTATAATCCATGGGATTTAAAAATACTTGTTATCTATTTTTAATTTAGACAATTATATAAATTATATTGATAATCCGTGGATATCGTATTTTATTCTGATTTTTATTGTTAAGATAATTTGTCTCTTGGGATAAATAATTTTCGTATTCATAGATAAATATTTTATGTAAATTGTCATTATATATTTATTATTTATTATCATTTTGAATAATTAAAAAAATTAAATTTTCAATCGAAATGAAAACAATAATTTTATTATGCTGATGATTTAGTTATGATAATTATATAATTTGATAAAAAATTATATAAATCAGAGCTTTTTAATGTGGAAAAAATATACATTAAAATTTCATTAAAAGTAATTAATAATTTTATTAAGTTTGAATTAAAATGGCATTTTTATTTGAGTAATTTTAAATATATTTTTACAAATTTTTATGCCTACAAATTAATGTAATAAATTCATATTTACTTTAAAAATAATTAAGATTTTTTTTTTAAATAATGTATATATATTTCTTTGAATTGATAATCAAAAAATCGATTTAAATTATACCAAAAGTAAAATATAAAAAAGAAATGCGATGTAAGGTTATTTTTAAATAACAAAAACAAAGGTGTCAGTGTGATGTGGTCAAGTTGGTAAAAGCTGCGTTTGTTGCTGACGTTCATGGCTGGTTCGAATCTAGATATTTACAACGCAATTAATAGGGACTGCTGACTTCAGAAATGAAGCAGGGACTGCTGACTTCAGAAGTAACAGCAACAGAGCATCCAGCTTTCAGGGCAAAAATCTCCTGGCATTGAACGAGAGAGGAGCGAACCTACCTTGCTCATTCTATGCCAGGAAGTATTTGCCCTAAAGGCTGGATCCTCTTTTGCAAAATACAATAATTTTAATTTATATTTTTCCTTATTTTTTTAATCTCAAGTATTTTTTTTTTTTTTTCTGTTGTGTTTTTAACTACAGTGTATGAATTCAATACTATAGGCTTCACCTACGTAAAATTGAATTTAGCCATTTAAAATTTCAATACTTTTAAAATTATATTTCAAATTTTTTACAAATGTTTATCAAAATATTAAAATAAAAAATATTTTATTCCATTAAAAAATTTGCATATAAAAATTTTTTGTAAATAATACAATTTTAATTTAATTAAAATTTATTTTAAATATATTTTCTAATTTATTTTTAATTCAATTTATATATACATACAATGTAATTTATATTTTTTTCACTTTGAATATATGTAGATAAATTTATGTATTTTTTTTTTTTATTCTAGATCACTATTCTTATACAGTATATTTTGTACAATATACATTTAGTTAATGGATTTTAGAAATAACCACAATATTTTCATAAACGTGTTCACGCATATGCAAAGAATGATGCATGTTAACAGAATGTTTAATCCTTTCTTTACTGTACATTTCAATTTAATTAACTAAAGCTCAATTCTCCACGTCGTTTTACCTCTTTGTTCTAAAACTATATCCATCTCATTCTTTTTTTCGAGATATATTCTGTAATGCTTTCCCTTGCTTAAAATACATGCAAAATAAAAATAAAAAAGGTCTATGATATTTATTTAACCGCGTAATCCACGACCGGAAAGTGCTCACTAACCGGAAACATATCCACGAATGAGACTATTGTTGCACCAGCATCACCCTTTTTTCTGAATTTCTCTGTAAATTATATTTTTATATTTTTTTGCATTTTTACTATTGAAAAAATTACATGTGCATAAATTTTTTTTTTTTTTTTGGTCAGAGGTGTCCAGTTAAAATGATAAAAATATAAAATGAATATTATATAAATAAATAAATGAAAATATGAATAATAAAAAAAAAAAGAGACACAATTCACTTGTTCAATTTTTATATTTTTTTTTTATATTTTGTTCATTGCTGCATTAACACAAAATTTTCATTTACCCACTGTATGATAATAGTTGTTTATTTTATCCATAAATACAATAGCGAGTAAGAGAGAATGAAAAATAAAAAAAAATTAAAAATGCCTGGGCGTGAATCCAGAAAGTTTAAATTCGACAAAGTAGAGGATAGTTTAATCCAGCGTGTTTCGAATTTCATTGTCCTCTGTACCGATAACACAATATCACTGCACCCGTGGGGGACAAACCGGATGGTTGGAATAAAATTGGCCCGTTTGATCCGTTTTGGACAAATTCGGCCATAACATTTATCACATTTAAATTAAAACGATGACACACATTTATCATTGTACCAATTTTTTTTTTTTTAAATATATACAAAAGCAATAAAAAAAAAAGGATAGTAGAATTTAATTTGTTTATTATTTTTAAATGTAAATGGGATTTTTTTTTTTCTTTTGTTTGAACATTTAATATTGAACTTGACTGGTATTGTTGGCAAGCCTGAGATATCGATATTGAATTATACAAAAGTAGAGGACAAAGAAACGACAATGTTAATTGAAACCTTTTTAATCAATTCAACTGAAAGTCATTAGGACAATTAAATGTAGCAATTATTATTATTTCTTAGTTTTATATCATTGTTTTAAATATTGAAATAATAGTTTAATTTTCCAATTTTAAATTAAATGTATTATGTTTTTTTCATTGGTTTTTTTTTTTTATCAAAATGAAAAATATATTTTAGAATTGAAAGAGTTTGTTTATTAGATGGGTTATATTTTTTTATAATTTAAATGTAATTTTTTGAAAATAATAATAAAGTTTTAACTTTGTAAATACTTGGATTTATTTTATGAATTTGATTTTATTTTTTGTGTCAGGCCTTTTTTATAATAAATAAATAAATAAAAACAAAAAAAAATCATTTTAATATCACTGCTTGTATAATCTTTATGTAGTTTTTATTTTTAATTCTTGTAAATTGATTTTTTTTTTGTTTTTTTTTTCGAGACTGCAGCATAAAATATTTGTGGCTATTTTAACCATAAGCGCAAAAATTTACTGCCAAGTTTATGCGTTATAATCAAAATAGAAAAATGTTTATTTTTTATTCCCAGCTGGGGTTAATAATTAAAAATAAAAATCAATATTATTCATATTCCAAAAGACAATAAAAGTGTGTAAAAATAATTTATGTTTATATTGAAAGAAAAAATAAATTAAAAAAAGCTGTAATTTGCAAGTCTACAAATTATTGAAAAATGATAGTTTTAAATCACGAGTATTATAATGTTGAAAAAATATATATATTTTAATGTAATACGTAAATAGCATGACCGTGAAATTCGTTATGTTGTTTCACGATGTAAACATGTTTGTTGGCCACATCTCCAGTGGATTTCATATACAGCAAAGCTATCCAGTGAGTTGCAACTAACCACCCACAGTTGGCCACACTCGCACTCGTCGAGAGAATATATACTATAAAATTGTTGTATTTAAACTGGTTAAACATAGACTGGTAAAAACACATACAAATAGAGAGAAGAATACGGTATAAGCTAACACTCCATAATTAACACTAGCCGTATGGTAAATTAAAACAATAAATATACACCACAGAGTATATAAACATTTTAGTGTTGGTTTGGAATTTGAGTTAAAAGCATTTGCAATTTTTTTTTTTTTTCATTTGTTTTTTGTTTCTTTATACTTTTCTAAATTTAATTTAATAAAGTTTTAAATTAATATTATATATATATTTTATGGCTTACATTTTAAATCAGTCAGTTGCGTTTTTATTTTTTTTTCTTCATCAAAACTAATTGAGTCGATGATTTTTTTTCTCTATCATAAACGTTTTCTATTTTATTTTTCTTCAAAACAAATATTGTTTTTTTTTTTTTAATTAAATAAGGGAAGATTCTGACGATAGCCAAACCAGTAATTAATTTTTTTTCAAACTGCCTTGACTACTTGGCTAAGGAGAGCTTTTTTTATTTTTTTTTCAAAACATCAGACACTGCAGTTTTCTTAGCAGAGCTGTTGTTTTAAATATTCGAAATAATATTTAAAAAAAAAATACAATTTTTAAGAATTACATAAAACTATCAGTATCAAAAAAAATTATTTCAATGTGTTGAGCTACATACAAAGAGTCCCGAAATGTAAAAATAGCAACACATGTTTTCACGAACAACGCAATCAGTCAGCTTGGATTGATGCATTTATATACACTCACCATAATGTACGACATGTATATAAGTAAGTCACCAATCAATTGATTGTATCAATATAAATATAAAAGACTTTATAGCTATGTATACCATAATTGCAATCACCTGTAAATAATTGAAATCTTTTCGTTGTCGTACCACACGTGTTTTCATCTTCAAAAAAAAACATCAAAATATCACGAGCAATGTACACACAGTATATTCACAAATAACACAAAGTGACCCATTGAGAGTTTTGAACTTGGATTTTGCCATTAGTCATCTATCGTATTTCCGATAATATGTATTACGAGGATTCGATTCAAATTGCTGGCAACGAAGTATGCGTGTTTGCTTATACTAAAATGTATATGTGACTTCTCCTCTAATTCACAATGACTCTGAAATTCATAGGATGACCTATCCAATAAATATTACATCTTTCTCACTCTACATTATTTTTAACTTTCATTTAGTTTATTTTTTGTTATTTTTGCAATGCAACAATGATTAATGTTTTGATTTCTACAAACCAATTATTTTTCTTTTTTTTTTTTTTTTGNTTTTTTTTTTTTTTTTTTTTGGATAGCTACATAAATATTTTATAGCAATATATATATACTTTGAGTTTATCGCAAAGCTAATTTGAAAGAAGAGCCATATATATTTATTTTGGAAATTACAATACATTGTTATGCTCATTTACATTTGTTGCTAATCTACTACAACTGAATTAAATAAATCTTGTAAATTGTTTATTTATTCAATTGATCAATTCAATAACTATACATAAACATACATCATGAAATTATTTATTTATGCAGACAATATATTATACAGGCACAGTGATAAATCAAAAAGAAAAAAAAAATAATATAATGATGCTGGGCTAGATGATAAAACAGCAGATGAAATTATTTTATTTGTAATTTGATCAAGAATATATACATTATTTTGAGTGGCTATTTTCACATGACTACTATGCTACATATGTATGTCTAAAATAGTATAAGCAACTTTAACGAAATACCTCTTGAACCAGTACACAAATATATACTAAGATAGTTAGTGTATAATGTAGTGGTGTAATTATTAATTACCATCACATTGACTAATGAAACTATTGCGCCCAGATTTTGCACGATTTCAACAACTGCATTGCAAGATATTTTATATGCATCAGTCGTTCACAAATTGTCAGCTGATATACATACTAAAATATTGATTGTATTAAAAAAAAAAAATGGTAAAATAATTGATAAATAAATTGTGAAAATTATTAAATCAAAAAGTTTAAAATTATTAGAAATATTCAATTTGAAATAATGGAAAATTTAATAAATAATTTATTAATATTTTTTCATCTTAATTTTAACTTACAAGTTTTTAATTTTTTATTATTTTAGAATAATATAAATATTGATAAATTCAAGTGGAAAAAAAAAAATATTTATAAATTATATTAAAATTAAATTTAAATTATACTAAAAAAATATTTCAATTATGAATAAAATTTACATTTAAATTTAGAAATATTTAAAATAGTATTCTACAAATCTAAATGTAATTAATATTTTCTTTTTCATTTAATTTACTTGTATAAATTTATTATAAATTTATATTTACTTTTAATAATAATTAAATATTTTTTACACTTGAGAAGAAAAGAAAAAAACAAATGTATAATGACTTTGAGTTACAAATAAAGCTTAAGCTATTAAATCAATTTTATTTAATAAATATCAACAATTTCATGTAACGGATTCATTATGTACGCGTGACATACAAACCGATGTTGCCTTGGTAAACGACCATATAGACAAAGTCACGTATTGTAATAACGTGACTGGAGAATATTCACATGAGACAAGTTTCAAGCTGATCGTTTAGCCTGGTCGTATGTGCAGAATACTCAGTACGTCTAACATATATATATTTAAATGATGTGTGAACGTGTACAATACATAAATACATTCCCAAAAAAAAATTATGTAAAAATTATTAATTAATAAAATTAAATAATATTTACATAGAAAAATAAAGTGGTCAATGAAGATTAATGCATGAGACAAATATTTTAATATATGTATATATATATGTAGGGGTATTTCTTAATGGAGAAAAGGGATGCAAGTGCATGATGGGAGTGATGGAACTAACATGAAGGAAGGATATGGTCATTACCCGGACAATATACCGCATTAATGGATTGAATCGAATTTAACGGCCTATGGATCAGCAGGTGGATTCAAACAGTCGTTGTGCTTTCATATATGTATATATAGGATGTAGATGAGTAGACAATATCAGCATATACCATCATCCATGATAACCCACGTGTCTGCTCATTTAGGAAATTTCCTTCTCTCTCTTTCTCTTTGTCTCTTTTTATCGCTAATTCTCTTACTTGTGCCACATACCGAGGGTAAGTTTGATTGCTTTTCGGGTTACTCCTGATTAGGCAATCAGCCTTCCAACGTCTGCTTGACGAGTGGTACATCTTCTTCTTCTTCTTCTTCTTCTTGTGTACTATTATTATTTATATATACGTCTTTACTTTTGCAGGCTTTTACCACAGCATCTTTCACTATGAAATTTAGTTGATATAATTATGGTCAAAGTAAAAATTACAATAAAAATATTATTTTAATGTAAATTAATAAATAAAATTTATATATATTGATTGAAAAAATTGATAAAAAAAATTATTCAATTATTATCACTGTGGAATTTTTATATAAAAAGTTGAAGAGTGTACTTTGAACAAAAAAAAAAAAGGAAAAAAAAAAGAATAAAGTTACGAGTACACTCACGCCTTTCGATAGAAAAACTTTTTTTTTATTTTACTATTGTTTTTTTTATTTTTTTTCTAAACTTTTTTACATTTATAATGGAAATATTATATTCATTATTCTTGGGTTATATGTATAATAAGTTTAACAATGATTCGATTGCGTTGAATGCTGATATAATAATAACGAGTTTTTGATCCATAAAAGCGATCAATAACTATGTCCCCCTCAGTTGCGATCCACCACAAGCAAACGATATGTCCTCGTTACGATGCGGATAACGACAAAACATTAAAGCTTCTTTTTTTTTTTTACTCATAAATCTCGTTAATCCTATGCCAAGAAGACTCTTTTACGTAAAAAGCCTGGCATCGTGAAAGAGCAAGAGAGAAATAATAATAATATTTAAAAAAGAGACAAGGAAATGATGACACGTCGATACATGCTGCACCCTCTTTTTATAAATCATAATTTGTTTTTTATTTTTTTCAGCTTCTTTTTATATGCGTGGAAATATTTGCTTCACCCTTAATTATACGATCCACTGAAAAATTTTTCTACACATTTTTTATCTTTTTTTACAAATACTTTATTTATATTTTCTTGCAAGTATAATTATAAAGTTGATATATATTATAAATAATAATCTAAAATAATAAAAAATAAATTATAAATAATATAATTTTCGTGGTTAAAAATATGAATTTAAATTTAAAGAAATTATATCGAAAATTGTAGCGAAAAAAAAAATAAATAAAAACGACAAACAATTAATTTAAAATTAAAAATTACACAATTATTAAAGAAAATAATATTTTTAATTAGTTTAGAAAGAAAAAAAGAACAAAAAAAAAAAAAAAAATTACAGTACACTCTCTTTATAAGAAATTTTTTATAAGCCAGTCTCGGCGAAATTCATGAAACTTGCGCCCCCACCATGCTACTCACTTCCGAGAATAAAAATTTAGTTTCGTTCTCTATTTATAAGCAAGTCTCAGCGAAGCCTAAAAAATCAAGATATATGTAAATAAATGAACAATTTACTCATTAATTTATTAACGAATATGATTATTATTAATAATTTTTTTTTGTTTTTATTGATTTATACATATCATTCATTTTAATACATATTTTATAATTTTAATCAGTCACATATATGTTTATAACTAAATAAGTATGTATCAAAAATTGCAATACTTTTTTGTCAAATATTGAGTTTTTTTTTTAAATTTTTTTTTAAACTTTTTAATGAATATAATGAAAGTTAAATTAATATATAAATATTATTATTAATATTTGTATTATTATTTGTACTTTTTTTTTTTTTGTACTTGTAACATTTTTGATTATAATACTAATTACATATAATATTTTTTTCTCAAATACATATTAATATTTTTTTAGAATTTTGTTTTAAACGTTTTAATATTATTTTATTAAATAAGTATAATGTTTTAATAATATTTTATTAAGATAAGTGTAATGAAAGTTCAATTAATTCGGAGGTTAGATTGACAACACAGAATTAAAAATTTCAATATAAAACAGTGGCTTGTAAATAGAGAAGAGAATTAATGTACCGTAATACGAACGAAGGGGAAATGAGTCGGAGAGTGGGAGTATAGGTCTACCGAGAAATTGCCTCTCCTCTTACCCATTGCCTATCTTATAAAAAGAGTGTACTGTATTCTTAAAAAATTCAATTAAAAAAAAAATTCTAAAGGACGAAATTTGTGGTTTTTAATTCTTTGCTTATTCTTAAATTAATTACCATTTAATTAATGAATAAATTAAATAATAATTAATAAATAAATAAGAATGAGAAATATATATAAAAATAATTATAATTTCATCTTGTCATTTTAATTATTTTAATTACACCAATGAAAATATATTACTAAAAAAATTATTTAAAAAAAAAAGTTCTATTCTACAAAATAAATTTGATTTTAATGTAAAATTTTTTTAATATAACAAAGGAAATTTTCTTTTTTTTTTCTTCTTCAATGTAGTATATTTATATTATATGTGTATAATATATTATTTGAGAATTTATGATATTATTAATGCTTGGAAAGTCAGGTAGACATAATATCATCCCTCGTCAAAAGACCGCAATGCATACTAAATAATAATTTTCCTTTTCATTTTACCAATTTTACCATTACGCAGTTACAAAGTCTCAATTATATTTTGCACATATATGCGTGCCCTATTGAATTTTCCATGTAATTATAATGATAATGAATCCATCAAATTATCAAGAAAAGCTTCGCGAAATAAAACAACCCTTAAAACACTTTAAACATACGTGTTCACACTTTTTATTTTATTTTTTGGATAAAAACCTTTCAAAGTTTCAATTTATATACATTTTTTATTCATTCATTTATTGATTTAACTTTATTTTATTTTTTTTTTGAGCTTTTACAAATGTGAATGTAGCATTAAATATAATTCTGTAAAATACAACAGCTTATATACAGTACAAATAAAATACTCGAGATGACAATGATGAGCAACACCAAGCTCAAAATAAAATTCATTAAAATTTAAAAATAATAATTAAATATAATATGTTCATTTTATAATTAAAAAAAAAATAATTCAAGTAATTATATTTGAAATTATTTATTTCATTTTCATAAAATTGCCAATGATGTATTTATTTGCAATTTTGCGCAGACGCAAATAATTGTTGTTGTTGTATCATGTGTTAATAACAAGATTATTCATCCATATTCCATTTGATAAAAAAAAAAAAACAAAAAAAAATGAGTAAAATCATGTATGTGTAGGTTAAAAAAAAAAATAAATGTGTTGTAATAATAAATTTTCAAAATTTCAAACAAAAACTTTTAAACTATATTTCCCTCATTTTTTATTAATATCTATTTATTATTATTATTTATTATTCTTTCAACTTTTGTCGTATTATCTATAGACAATTGTCTTGCGAAATTTCCTACTTTTTCAAAATTATTTTTATTATATTTTGTCCAGAAAAAGTATAATCACTGCAATCACCCAATCATCGTTGTGGAAGAATTTAATAAAACCCACAATATCTCAACTGCCTACCCTCAATTATTATATAAAAAAAAAAAATAAGAACACTCGTAAATGAAAGAGTAAAACAAGCAACTTTCCATCTACCACACCAAAATAATCACAACAATATAAAAAAATTCTTCATAATCCTACAAACCCCTTCAATTTATAACTCTCATTTTTTTTTTTTTTGCAATTTAAATTCTTTATATTTTTATAATATTTTTTCTATTATATGTCTTGGAGATTATCAAAACAATTCATCAAATATATACCAAAGAAAAAGATCTTTAATAAATTGCTTTATTATTTTTAAGAAAAGTAAAAAAATCTTTTATTCATTCGATGGATAATTAAAGGTAAACTCTCGTGTATTCGATACACCATTTGAGGGTGTGTATATATATACACGAACAGGGTAGTTTTAAGGGACTAATGTGGAATGAGAACCCTTGCTTTTCATCGTGTTTGTTAAGCTTCTTACAAATTAGCTGTAAATATTCATGCGTTTATACTTCCTTTCCCTCATTGGCATATATTGCCCTAAAAAGGGTAAAAAAAAAACCACGTGGTAACCTCTTGTTTTACTCCCTCAATTCACACACACACACGTATATAAATATACCCACAAGGTATAAACTTTAGCCTGGAGGTATGTTTTTTTTATTTTACCTTTTCTCACCCTATTTTATATACTTTTTCTTTATTTTTTTTTATATTTTTTGTGCAACCTTTTTTTTCGTTCATCCTGTTGCCTTTACTCGCTGATGAAAAGACAAAAAGCAACACTAAAGTCAACGAGATAATGAGTACAATGTATGAAAAGCATAAACGGTTGGTTTTAATTATTCAATCACTCAATTAAAACTAAAATTTCAGTATAATTGTGTATAGTATCTGTGTATGTATATATTAAATTTAAATTTTATATATGTCACATAAAACGATGACAAAACTCATAATAATTTGGTCATTAAATTATTCAGTTTAAATAGACGCAACACAATTTAGTATTATATGAAAATCGTTAAAGATTATACTTCGTTATAATTTTAATGATTTCGAGAATGAATATAATTCCATTGTAGTCTTGATAAAAAAAAATATGAAAAAAATGAAGATAGAAAAAATAGAAAATAGATATTAAATTTGTTATTACATGTAAAAGCATAAAAAGAAAGTAAAGTGACATTAAAAGAATGTTAAAATTATGACAAGACGAAATGTAAATGTCGAGGGCAATGAATTGCAAATGGCCACATTTCTATATCGAGGTGTCATTGCTGGACGAGAAACGATAGTACTAAAGTGCAACTTATGGGGTAGTACGACGAGATGACGCCTCTGAAATTCACATCAATTTATAAAAGACAAAATACTAAAAAAAAAAAAAAACAACATAATATTATGCTTATTACGATCGTAAAGCTCCTTTCACAGTTATATTTTTTTTTTATTTTTTTTTATTTATGTCAACACTTGTAGCCTTTTCGTGAGTCATCAACAATTCAATGTGCATTTTTCTCTTGAAAAATGAAAATTTCTTTCCTCGTAATATAATTCATGTTGTTTCATAAAACAATTTAAGAATTTATAAAAAATTATTTTTCATTTTAAAAAATATGCGGGGAAATAAAAATAATTAATTTATTATATTTTTTTTACTTTTTTTTAAAGTAATGTTATTATGTTTTTTAAAATTTAATAATTAATATAATCTGTGACATTTTATAGACAATGAAAAATAGAAATTAAAGTCATTATAATATTGATTAATATATTTTTTTGTATTGTGCTTTTATTGTAAATAATTTTCTAATTTATTTGTTTTTTTTTTCTGTTAATAATTTTGATGGTTGGTGACATTAGCCAACAGCCATTTAGACTTTATTAGTTTGTCGACAGTTATACCAACATGTGCGTGCAATGCGTGAGATTATATTAGATACCCAGGTGATACAAATGTTACAACACTATATATTGAAACAAAGACATTAACTTTATCCGTTTACCTTGTAACATAATGACCGCATTTACTGTTTCTCATTACAAATTTATAGATTTTAGCAATTTCAATTTTTTTTTTTTTTGAGGGGATATATCAATATTGTCATTTCCAAGACTTTTTTTGTATTTTTGATATTCAATAGACTTTCTCACGGTTCTTTTGATACGTTTGACTGAATCTATTGTCATAAAAAAACTGTCTTTCAGTATTTCAAGGTATCGGTCAGTGGGAATAAAATCCTCCCTTTGGAAAACATCCCAGAGGATTTGTAATCGGTGGATCTTTTTCCATTGTCAAGGGATTCTCTTGTCATTGTATCATACAGATACAAAATGAAAATAAAAATTTATTATCATTTGTTTAAATAAAAAAAAAAAAAATTAAATTAACAAAAATAAATTATTCCAAATGAATGGAAATAATTCTTGGGTTTAAATATTAACTCTAGTAAATTTTGGTTGTTGAAATATATTATTTTTATTTCAATTTATTGACTGTGTGAATGTGAAATTTCAAATTGAAACTATCCTTTCTTTTTCTATTATAAAAAGTACATTTGTCATGATAATTATGGTAGTGAGATGGATAAAATATGTGTAAGTGAGAAAGACAATCATATTTTTTGTTTTGTTTATTTCATGGTAATGAGTTAATAAATAAATAATCAAATGAAAAGTGTAAAAGAGTGATTTCAGTTTTAGTTAAATTATTATAATCAATATATTTTTATCAATCAATATACATTTATAGATTAATGTAATCAATTCAATAATTTTTAAATTGTGATCCGTGATGTAAAAGAAAAAAAAAAAACGAATCTATGATCCAATTTGTGATCAGTTTAGAATAACGTTTTTTTTTTTTATATCCGGTGTTTGAGGCAGATATTTCCTGGCGTAGACCAAGTGCGTAGTTCACATGCTCTATGCTAGATTATGTTTGCCCCAAACACCAGGAATGGTACGATCATTTTCATCTTAAATTTTTTTACGCTCATAAAAATTTCAAGTTATAGGATTTGAACATGAGACCTCCAGGATTAATCGCAGGGCTCTTGCCGACTTAACCATCAGCTCACTCAATGAACTGGTACATAAAAATAACACACATAATTTCAATATCAAACTTTCGTTATTTTGAAAAAGTAATAAAATTATTATCAATTTTATCAATCTAATAAAACAAACTGGCAACTCGAAATTTCCTTTTTTTTTACAAAATAAATTTATTATTCTTTTTTTTTTTTTGGAAATAAAAAGTTTATAATTTATTAAATATATAAAAAAAAATGTCTCAATCACTTAGAAGTATCATAATCATTGTTTTTTTAAACGTTTTAATAAAAATATTTTTATGCACTAAGTATTATTCAAACTGCTGATAAAATAAAAAGAAAAAAAAAAAAAAGTTAAAATACAAAAAAAAAAAGCATTAAAGATATATCTCCTGTTTGTATGATTATTTTTATTTTAAAAATTTAATTATCTACACAGTAATTAAATCCTTAAAATTTACAAAATGATTAATGTAATTCTCAAATTTTAATGGATCCTCTGTATACCACATAGCTTTGTCATACACACCGAATATTATCAAAATGTTTTCACAAAATAATTAAAAAGCTTTGAGGTCATCATACACCATACAGACAGTCAACATAAATATCTTTCATAAACTAAATTTTGAATATATCCATGTTTCATTGAACTATGTGCTTACAAAATTATTTGATTCATTTGGAATAATGTTATCTTGATTCTGGACATATTGACAAGTTACAGTTGGCAAAATTTGTATCGACATTCTATACAGAAATAAATGACTTGAAAATAAATGGTTGAATCATCAAGCCACATGGTACAAATTGTCCATTGAAGTTATCAACTTGTATAACCTCGGAAAATTAACAAACTTGAGTGAATTTGTTGAGGTTAGGTGTCTTGGTTTGTCATTGTCTAAATATATATATATATATATATTGAAAAAAGTAAAACTCCAAATGACCAGTTCCAATCAGCCACTATTGCCTGATAAATTGATTTCTGTAATGAATTGTGGCCATTTCTATCTAGACACCAGAATTCAATATTGCTTCTTCAGGTTCACAAGTTTCTTTTGTGAGTGGTACCACTCTGGTTTGTAATTTTCGTCAATATATATAGATATTTTATAGATTCATTAAAGAGGGAGAGAATTTCTACTGTATATATACATGTAAGATTCATCGAAAGTACACGCCAAACGGCTTTTACCAACTCTTAAAGGAGAAATGGTATTTCGTGCGGAAGAATGAATGAATCGAAACCCTAGAAAAACATCCGAAAATACTTGCTTTTACTGATTTTTATTTCTTTTATTATCTTTTTTTTTTTAGTTTATAAAATTCATTTCATTTTATTTTTTTTTTCTCCGTCTCGGATAGTATTCATGTTTGTCTATTGGGAGTGAATTCATATCCACTTGATGCCCATTTAAAAAAAACTTGAACTTTATATTTTACTTGATATTCCACTGAGGTTACTTTGTACTACAACTTAAACTTTTCAAAAAAAAAAAGCAATATTTAATGGTTAAAAGATTTTAATTGTCATCACGCAAAATGTGTTTATAATTTTCATTTAAATAAATTATTTCAAGTAGTTTAAAATATAAAAAACAAATTGTAATAATTATATTTTATTTTATTTTTTTGGAAATAAAATAAATCCGCATATATACAAATATTATATGAAATATTGCGTATATGTGCTGCGAGTGAAAACCCAATTGAACATGTCGAATGACCGACAGATTAGTTTTGTACGTCTGTTGGCGTCAATTTGAATATAGATTAGTTGTCAGGGGAAATTGGCCACACACGACATATAGTTATATATTGTTATCTCATTCCGAGGTTTATTATCCAAAGCACATTGTTATTCTCTCACTCAGCATTGTGTATATACAATTCTCTTGTTTCTACATATTCATACACATAGATATATTTATATATGAATATTTATATATATTTTAATGTGATTTTACATGTAATTGTAAGTGTCATACCTCGTAAAATAATATTTCATTAAATTTAAATTTTTAAAATATCAATAATATATATCAAAAATTCAATAGGTGATAATTTATTTAAAATTAATTAACTATTTATAATTTAAATCAACAAATGAATCAACTATAAAATTAAAATAAACACAAAAATTTATTTGAACAATTCTTATTTTATAATTTTATCTTTGTGTGTATGAGTAAAGTATCTTGGTGTTAAGCAAGCTTTAATGACAATCTAGCAAGTAAAATTTCATCTCATTTATACAATTTTGTATTCAATAGATTTACATGTAGACACTTGTTTATGTGTGTGAATGAAAAGTACTAAATTTAAATTGGTTAATATCAAATAAATTATTTTACATGTATATATACAAATAGTAGCTTGTTGAAATCATATTATCCAATAATATTATTTCATATATGACAAAACTATATATATAACTTGTTCAACAGCATTGAAAATTAGCGAAAATATAGTGGTACTATAACTGACAAATTAATATCACATAAAAATGTCATTTACAAAGTTTAAAAATAATATTTTACATATCGCTATAAATCAAATTTATTTTCCATTTTTTTTACTTTATATATTCATTGACAATTTAACGATATAATAATCAAACTTTTTTTATTTTATTTTTCAATACACGTAGTTTATTATATATCTATTTTTTTTTTTTTTGTTTTTATTATATTTTTATATTATAACTTGTGTGTGTGTTTTTTTTATAAGGCTTCGTGGTTTGAATTTATGTGACATTGGTCTGTGCGCCCCCTTGACCCCGTACCCTTAACATATAGTCATATATGAGTATTAGAAAAATAAAAAAAATATAAGGGAGGATTTTGTGATGCTCCGACAGAAATGAATCGAACCAGCCGTGTCCCCGGGTACTTTACAAATATGTGACCAGAAAACAAACTAAAAATACGTAATTTTCATCTCCGATTACCCCTCGTTTGTTTTTTTATTTTTATTTTTATTTTTTTTTTCTATGTTTTAGCTTGGTTCAGTGTTCACTATATACCCTCTTTCAATTGCAAACTTTGAAGCATGATTTTCTTTTACCCCAGAGTTTCAAGTCTCTTGTTTTTTTTTATTATTATTTTTCTTTTTTTCTTTTTTTTTAGATTCATTCTGGCATTTGCTCATCCCCTTGTCGATTTAAAAACTTACCCTATACTATTTGTAATTAAAAAGAATCAAGAAATCGATGGATGGAATGAATAATATGGAAAATAAAAACAACAAGAGAAAAATAAAGACAAAATATTATTTTTTGCGCAAGCGTAAATTTACATTTAAAACAATGGCGATTCTAAGATTAACGACATTCATCATTCCTTTGGATTATTCAACAACCACACTGTCTCTCTTTTCACTATTATTTCAACGACAAGAATGATATACCCGACATGTCCCAATAAATGTATACCAAGCACAATCCTATTTTATACGAGCGATCGTAATTTTCAAAATGACGCCGTTAGTTCACTGGCACGCGTCAGAATTTCACAGTACCATAGCAAAATTTAATGGTATAATTTTTATTTTTTTTTTTAAATTTTAAATTCAAGTATTTTGATGGTCTTTTTCATTATTTTTATATTCGTAATAATACATGCAAGACAATCGAATATATGGGGTTAAATATATGCAGAAAAAAAAAAAGAGGAAGTTAAATAAATTTTAAAAGATTAATTCATACAAATATTTTTATTGTGAGTTGAAAAAAAAAACAAAAATAAATTAATAATAAAAGCATCAGAGAAAAAATTTATGACTTGAATGTAGTATGAGAATATAAATGAGATAAAAAAATGTTAAAATTGAAGAGAGGATTTTTTGATTTGATGTATTTTAAATTTGTCATGAAATGAACAAAAAAATATTAATGAAATTAAAATTCATGAATGATTTTAACAGCTGAATTTTATAAGAAATAATCAATTCAATAATTTTTAAATTGTGATCAGTCATGTAAAAAAAGAAAAAAAAAACGAATCTGTGATCCAATTTGTGATCAGTTTAAAAAAACGTTTTTTTTTATGTTTATCCGTTGATTGAGGCAGATATTTCCTGGCGTAGACCAAGTGCGTAGGTCACATGCTCTATGCTAGATTATATTTGCCCCAAACACCAATGGAAAGATAAGAAAGGACTTTTTACATACATGTATAGCACCTTAACAAAGCGGAGGATTGGAACTTGGCACCTGTACTGCAAGAGGCAGGGCTCTTGCCGACTTAACCATCAGCTCACTCGATGAACTAGAACATGAAAATAACACACATAATTTTAATATCAAACTTTCGTTATTTTAAAAAGTAATAATACAATTATTATTAATTTTTTCAATTTAATAAAACAAACTTGTAACTAAAAATTTCCTTTTTTCTAGCAAAAAAGAATTTTTTATTCTTTTTTTTATCTGGAAATAAAAAGTTTATAATTTATTTAATATATAAAAAAATGTCTCAATCACTTAAAAGTATCATAATCATTGTCTTTTTAAACGTGTTAATAAAAAATAAATTTAACGTATATATTTATGCACAAAGTGTTATTCAAACAGTTAATAAAATAGAAAGAAAAAAAAAATTCAAAATACAAAAAAAGCATTAAAGATATATCACTTGTTTTAAATTTGTCATGAAATGAACAAAAAAATATTAATGAAATTAAAATTAATAAATGATTTTAACAGTTGAATTTTATAAGAAATAATCAATTCAATAATTTTTAAATTGTGATCCGTGATGTAAAAAAAGAAAAAAAAAAACGAATCTGTGATCCAGTTTGTGATCAGTTTAGAAATACGTTTTTTTTTATATGTATCCGGTGTTTGAGGCAGATATTTGCTGGCGTAGACCAAGTGTGCGTAGTTCACATGCTCTATGCTAGATTATGTTTGCCCCAAACACCAGAAGAATTAATAGACAATTTTATTGTCCGATTCATCTCGTGTGCTCACAAATATAAAATGGACGAGATTTGAACATAAGACCTCAAATACTGATCGCAGGGCTCTTGCCGACTTAACCATCAGATCATTCGATGAACTTGTACATAAAAATAACACACATAATTTCAATATCAAACTTTCGTTATTTTAAATAGTAACAATAAAATTATTATTAATTTTTTCAATCTAATAAAACAAACTTGCAACTCAAAATTTCCTTTTTTCTTACAAAATAGAATTTATTATTCTTTTTTTTTTTTTTGGAAATATAAAGTTTATAATTTATTTAATATAAAAAAAATGTCTCAATCACTTAAAAGTATCATAATCATTGTCTTTTTAAACGTGTTAATAAAAAATAAATTTTATTCATATTATTATGCGCAAAGTGTTATTCAAACAGCTAATAAAAGAGAAAGAAAAAAAAAAAAAGTTAAAATACAAAAAAAGCATTAAAAATATACCACTCGTTTTAAATTTGTCATGAAATGAACAGTGAAATATGAAATTAATATTAATCAATGATTTTAACAGTTAAATTTTATAAAAAATAATCAATTCAATAATTTTTGAATTGTGATCCGTGATGTAAAAAAAGAAAAAAAAAAACGAATCTGTGATCCAGTTTCCATCATCTGCAGGATATATTTACTTTAACAAAGTGTAGGATTTGAACTTGAGACCGCTAACAGTGGATGCAGGAATCGTGCCGACTCAACCATCAGCTCATTCGATGAACTTGTACTGAAAATAACACACATAATTTCAATATCAAACTTTTGTTATTTTCAAAAGTAACAATAAAATTATTATTAATTTTTTCAATCTAATAAAACAAACTTGTAACTAAAAATTTCCTCTTATCTTACAAAATAGAATTTTTATTCTTTTTTTTTTTGGAAATAAAAAATTTATAATTTATTTAATATATAAAAAAAATGTCTTAATCATTTAAAAGTATCATAATCATTGTCTTTTTAAACGTGTTAATAAAAAATAAATAAAAAAAAAAAATTAAAATACAAAAAAAGCATTGAAAATATATCACTTGTTTTAAATTTGTCATGAAATGAACAGTGAAATATTAATCAAATTAAAAATAATCAATCCGATTATTCTTAAATTGTGATCCGTGATGTAAAAAATGAAAAAAAAAAAACGAATCTGTGATCCAATTTGTGATCAGCTTATAAATACGTTTTTTTTTTTTTTATACGTATCTCGTGTTTAAGGCAAATATTTTCTGGCGTAGACCAAGTGCGTAGTTCACAAGCTCTATGCCAGATCATATTTGCCCCAAGCAGTATCCAATGAAGTCACAAAGCTTGGTTCTTCGATCTCTATGATGATTAATCATCTACTGTTCCAAGTTCCGAAGATCGGATTTGAACCTTGTACCTGAAAAACTGACGGCAGGGCTCTTGCCGACTTAACCATCAGCTCATTCGATGAACTGATACAGAATAATAACACACATAATTTAAATATCAAACTTTCGTTATTTTAAAAAAGTAATAAAATTACTATCAATTTTATCAACCTATTAAAACAAACTTATAACTAAAATTTTCTTTCTTCTTATAAAATAAACTTTTTATTCTTTTTTTTTTTCGTAATAAAAAGTTTATAATTTATTTAATATATAAAAAAATGTCTCAATCACTTAAAAATATCATAATCATTGTCTTGTTAAACGTATTAATAAAAAAACAAATTTAACGTATGATTTTATGCACAAAGTGTTATTCAAACAGCTAATAAAATGAAAAGAAAAAAAAAAGTTAAAATACAAAAAAAGCATTAAAGATATATATCACTTGTTTCAAATTTGTCATGAAATGAACAAAAAAATATGAATGAAATTAAAATCAATAAATGATTTTAACAGTTAAATTTTATAAATAAATTTATAAAATTATATTTCAACTGAAGATAATAGTTAAAATGTTTATCTGCATTTGCAAAATTATATTCTGATTCTCAAGTGGTAAATTTTTATTCCATGTAGCGAGAAAATAGGAAGAAAAAAAAAACAATAAGATTCGATAAAAACCAACCAGTTGACACTGTGACCTTTGTTACGTGTGTTGAACGTATGTTTGTGTTAAAAAAGATTTTGTTGTGCTTTTTGAATAATGCAAAATGAAGGATGAGACGTCTAATTTTGTTGTATATAAAAATAACAACATACGAGAATTTAAAAGGGATGAGTTGAGTGTAAAGTATGCAAACATGTGCAAGTTCACAGGTGTAAAAACGTGTTGTTTTTTCGTTGTTGTTGTTGACTTCTGGTTTCCTGTTAAATTCAATATTCCAAAGACACTCTATTTCTAGTCCTGAAAATTTATCTATATAAATACATAAGCAGAATTTCATGCCATCAAGTAAAACCATTTTGGCTTTACACAATTTCTTTCAAGACATTATATCTCAAAAAAGAAAAAAAAAAAAAAATCAACCAGAAAAATACGTAAAAATGTTTTGAAAGACTTGAAAAGTAAAGAATATATAAAAAAAAACTAACACTAAAATGGAATAAGAAAATTTAACACTCGTGTCTTTTACGATATTTTTTTTTTTTATACCAAAACTAAATCAAGTTCATTTAGATAAGATTCCCTGTTTCTTGACTTAAAGAGAAATAAGAGGTGAACAAAAAAAAAGGGGTATGGCACTCATCCAGATTCTATCACAAAATAAAGTTTTGTATTTTTTCAATAAATTTTACGTTTGAAAAATACTGTCCCCATTATAAATTGCATCAACTTTTTCATCTATGGATTATCAAAGTAAAAAAAAAAAAAAAAAAAATACTTGCACTCTTTATTACAATTTATCCTGTAATTTTTTCTTTCATTCATTACTCTTTTTTTTCTATTAAATTTTTCTCCAACGAAAATGATCAAATATCAATTTAAATTCACCTGATCAAGTAAAGGCGGATTGTAAAAATAGATGAGATTGTATAACAAAAAGAAAAAATAAAATAAGCGATGGTATTCCGATTAAATTTACTCATTTCTTTTGTTCGTATTTCAACACTAGTACTTTTGGTACCTTTTCAATGATATTCTTGACTCAATGGTTAAATATATATCCGAGTTTTATTCTCTGATGCCCCAGTGGAATTTACTTTCTCCAAATTTACATAAAAAAAAAAGGATAATCTTAAGACTCATTTTTATTTTGATACTCTTATATACAACATCAAATTCCACATGTTATTTCCCTCGTGTCATGATGTGTATGTTGTATTATGTTAAGACGCGCAAACGAGTCTCAAGTGACGTTTACTTTGAAGTGTCATAGGCTGTTGTTGAATAGAAAATATACACAACAACACGAACAAGATGAAGAAGAAGAAAATGAAGTTTAAGAGAAAATCGATACTGTTAGTATGCTCATTTGAATACTTAGATTGAACGTGAATAGAAAAAAAAAAATATATATATATAAAAATAGAAGGGGAGCTTAATCGTGCTTTTGCCAGTTAAATTTATGAGATTTAACTTGATAAGGTAAGATCAGGTTTACTGTATAAGAATTAAACGAATAAGAAAAGTTTAAATAAAAAAAAAGTATTTATTTATTCCCAAGGGCAGTTAACAAATACGTGAAAAAGATGCAAAGTTTAGACAGAGAAAGAGTGTGATTGTAAAATAGATAAGAGGGACAAAACGTCTGCAGGGCACTACTGTGAGGTGGCCAATTTTTTTACCATTATTATCCGACAAACCGACATTCACAGGCAAATCGTATATAGTTTCATGATAACGTTAGTTTACTCAATGCGACGACAGACCACAGGATATTTTCCTTTATTCAACACTCATCCTTTTTTTTTTTTTTTTATCACGAGTTTAATTTACAATTGTGTGCAAAAATTTCATCTGCATTGTTTCGAAATACAGACTCTGATCATATTTAAAAACTTAGATTTTTTTATTTTTTTTTATTTTTTATATTTTTATATACACAATATCATATTTTTATTTTTTTCTATGGACGTTTTTGTGTATTCTCCAAAAGCTTTTTTGTATTTTCTAAAAGAGAGTTAATATATTGAAGAAAAAAATAAAAAAAAATTGCAGCTGTTGAGGATAGTTATCTAGTGTGTAGCAATACTTGACTATCGAAATTTTTTTTTTCATTTTTGTTGTGAATATTTCGATGTAGATTGATGCACTTTATTGCTGATATAATAATGAAATTTTTTCTCATTCAATAGACAAGACAGAGCTATTCAAATTTCATCTAGACAAAAAAAAAAAAATCTATAATTTTTTCATTTCGTTATTTTAACAAGCATCATTCAACTGATTTTTTTTTTTTGTGTTATCAAATTTTTTTTCTATTCACAGTTAATTAAACTGAGATACTTAAACTTTAAAAAAATAAAAAAAAAAAAATTAAATGACTACATGAAAACGAGACTGAGTAATATCTATATGACTAAAAAAAAAATTTCATCCTTATACATAGATAAGTTGATGTGAAAAAGTGGTTTATCTATCTACCAACTTGTTTTTTACGTCTTCATTCTACCAGCATGGTCAAGTGATGATAACGTTGGTAAAAGATTTTAAGTATATAAAAAAAATTGTCAGAAAGGTTGGATAAACTGTGACAATTCATCATGCCAAAAAAATATCTGCATTGAAATATATAAACTCATGAGATTGTATGAGACACACGTGGTTTATTCACACGATCTAAAGTGCATTTTTGTAACTTGTGCTTTTTTAAAATAGAATATAGTATAACAGAATAAAAAAAAAAAAAAGTAAAATAATCAAAAAATAAAATAGTATAAGAGTCGATGACAGTAAAAGAAAAGTAAAATGCATTGGAGAAAAATACACCATAGAACGGTAATCCAGATAAAGTCTATATATCCGACGTTTTATCTCGGATTTCATTCGATTTTTCAGACATAAGCGATAGTGAAAGAGCGACGAAAAAAAAAAAAAAACATTTCAAGATGAAAATAGATATTTTGCTATAGTATTTTATTTATATATTTTTTTTTTTTCATCGTTGTTGGACCCTTATGCATTTCTGATGAAGACCAAAGAGTTTCACATGTATAATACACACACACTTTAATTTAAAAATACATATATGAAAACATGTATAAATGTGTGTGTGTGTGTGTGTATGTGTAGAAGTTTTATGTATATATATTTTCCCTCACCTACAATATGGTGCACATACAACTTGGACTGATTGCGATCGGGATTTAATGAAAATTCCAGAGAGAAAAACAATTCTACGACTTCTGTCTCTTCTTCTTTGCGGTGAAATTTTAACCCCTATTTTCTGCAGCTGTTTATTTCTTTTTTCTCATCTTTTGTACACTATATATTTTAGAAATTTCTACAGTAATTTTATTGATTTTAAATTTTTGGAAAAAAAAAAAAACAAAAATAAATATATATATTTCCATGAAGGTAAATTTTGTAAAATGTTATAAGTCGTGCAAAGAAACATTGTCGTTTCATAAACAATAAATCTCAGAGTATGTGGTATGAGTAAAAATAAAAATATATAAAAAGAAGGGGAAGAGGGAGAGTGGTTAGGCCAAGTAGTCAGCAATTTTCCGTGCCGGCGCCCCGACAAAAAGCTCGCCACCCTCGTCGTTCATTCTGTCTTTTTGCTCGTAACTATACCATCCCTGAGCACATGCTCTTTCTCTCTATTTTTTTTTTTTTTTCTTGTCTCATTTTTACTCTAGTTCACTCTGGGACGTTGTACCATTCTCATGCCATTTCCGGCAAAGAGCTGAGCTTTCGACTGTCTGGGTAAATACATAGTATACAGTACTGTCGAGTCACGTTTCAGCGCGAAAATTCATTTAATGTTTCCGCACTGTACTATGAAAGAAGAAGGACAAAATTGGGGTGAGCAAAAGGCAGTAGAAAATGAGTGCAATCCTAATGGAACGAATGGTCTTAGTTATCTTCGATGTATCAACAGCATTTATATACTTTTTTTCTTTTTAAAAAATAAAAGAAATATATTTATTTTTATACTTTAGAGGCTTTAAATTTATAATAATTTATTAATTAATATTAATATATAAAATTATTAAGTGTAATACATTTCTTTTGATGATTTTTTTAAATGATAAATTATTATTATATTTATTTAATGATAAATTTTATCACGATAATGAAAAGAAAATATATTTTTTTATTATTTAAACAAATGTGTTATCGATATATATTAGATATAGGTGATCATTTGAGACTCACTTTGTGTATAACATATGTTTTGTTAAGAAATTCTTTTAGAATAAAGATACCACTAGATGTGGCATCAACCCAAAGAGAATTTTCTAGTTACTTGAACTTTTTTATGTTGAGCTTGCCAACTTTGTAGTCACTTCGATTCGCTTTAAAAGTCACAATGTACTCGACAGGTTACTACTTTACTTGACTACCTGAAAGAGAATTTTCTTTTTGTAAAAACTCCTTGGGCACCTTGAACAAACTCAATCTACTTACTGCTAGTAGTAGTAGTAGTAGTAGTAAGATCCTTTGCTTTCGACATATTGTCAATCGGGTTATGCTTTTTTTTTTTTTTTTTAAATAAAAATAAAATCTTAAAAATAAATAAATAAATAAAGTTTTTGTGACAATTATTTGTGTTTCAGTGAGCACAGTAGCAGAACCAGAATTTGTTGAAGAGATTGGTAATACGACAGTGCCAGCAGGTAGAAATATAAAGTTGGCATGTAGCGTCAAGGACCTCGGTACTTACAAGGTAAGTGTCAGTCGTTTGAGAAAGTTCGTATATGGTTAAAAGACCTTCCTGTTTGGTTGAAAATTTAGTAGATGAGTTTGCCAAGTTAATGAAGACCCTTCCTTAAGAATATTTGAAAAGCCAAGTACAAAGTTAAAACCACATTCAGTATGGACAAGAATCTTAATTTGAGGTCATCACTATCAAAACTAAATAACAAGCATTTTATATAATAAAATTCAATAAAATCAAATATTTTATATCAACGTATATAATTATGAGGGAATTTAATTTATCAGTTGAATATATTATATAAAATAATTATCATCTGATTATATATTATTAATAACATACATATATGTATACTTGATATTTATGCTTGAGTTATTTTATGAGTACTGTCACATCCTTATCAGAGTCAACTAAAAATCTAGGCTTTTAATGAATGAACTTTCATTGGAAGAACCTCATTAAAAACAAAATAAGTATGTTGAACTCTTGTATAATAATTTTTATCTCATGTATATATATTTCAATGGTGATAAAACTTGAATTTTCATTTGTCTATTCATTACAAATGTGTCTTCATATTTGTACAATGTTAAATTAAAATAATTATATTTACAACAGCATATTTTCATGGTATTGACAAAGTTTTGATGATTCAAGAAAAGTACAATAAACAAAAAACACAATAATAATAACAATAAGAAAAACTTGAAGATGAGAAATACAAGAAATAAAATAGAAAAATAAACAATGGAAAATTTTTGAGATGAAGTACTCTTGAGAATTCTTCTTGAAAGTTCAAAAGTGTTGCATGGATCTCTAATGATTTTTTATCTCGTTTTTACAAGAAAAAAGTCAAAAGATTTGAAATGTTTGATGGAAAATAAACAACCATCAAATATTTATGTATTATCTCTTATTTTTTTTCGTAATTTCTCCAGATTTTATTTGTATATTTTTCGAAAATTCCAATTACAAAAAATTACGTAGAAAAATCGAGAGATTACATTGGAAATTATCTTGAAAAAATTGTCTTTTTCAAGATGAAAATTTACACACCATTATTATTGTAGATATAAAAAATTGAATGCTAAAAAAATATAAAAAAATTACACATAAAAATCTGGAAATAAATTATACTAAAAATCTTTCAGTAAAATAATTTTTATTTTTTTGTTAAAAAAATCCAAAGAAAAATTATGCAGCACAAGTATAAAAAATAGAATAAAATTGTAATTTACCTGAGATAATTTTGTGTCAATTAAAAGACCAATCAATATTTCATCATTTAAAAATTTTAACAATTTAAAAAAAAAATAAAAAACAATTGTCAAACTCTCAAGTAAATATATTACAATAAATAATATGATCCTTGAGAATTTTTATTTATTTATTAAATTTATTTAACAAATACAGCTAGAAGAAAAAAAAAACAGCAAATATATAACCCTCTATTTGATGATGGCTTCAAGTATTGAATCGTATAAAAAAAAGATCCTGAGTGAAACTTTTATCAAATAAAAAATTCTAGTAAACACACACAGACACAGGCACAACAATGAATAGCTATGAAATTGTAGATCTATATATATAAATAAAAGGTATAAAGATCAAATAGTAAATGTTTGTAGTACTATCAAGGGGATGATTTTATATTGCTGTATTTTGTCGTTGGCTTTAACACACGAGAACATGGTTTTTACTGTAATGGCTGTCTCGTTAGTAGACCTTGTCGATAGTCACTGGTAACAGGACACCAGGGGATTTTCTCAAAGTGTTAAACAACTACTTGACTATAGTCTTTATATGTTTCTTACACCCTACAAATAAAAATAATATTTATTTCTTGATAATCATTTACTGTCCTGCAACCTAAATCATTTTATAAAAAAAATATTTTTCAATTTATTATTGATTATATTTAAAGAACAATAATAATAAACATAATAGCGTATTTTTTTTTTTTTTNTTTTTTTTTTTTACACATATTTGTTCTGTCAAATAGATAACAAAAATTAATCTCTTTTATTATTGAAAATGAAACAATGATTGGTAATGATATTTTCAATGTAGATAAAAAATTTTTTTTTGATTAAATTTTGTGGTTTTAATTTTCAATAATGCATTTGAACAATGTCAATATTAAAAATTCCAATTCATTTTATTTTTCATGTAAATTAATTGTTTTTTTTTTTTCCTCATTTTTAATATTGTTTTTTTTTTTTTGTTTTCAATTATCATGATTATTAAAAACAGCAATTTTACAATGATTTTATATATAAACATGAATATTGGCTATATGGAAAATGCAGTAATGCAAACGTTTTGAAAATGTAAATTTAAAGATACAAGCGGGTTTTGGTACTTCAAGTGAATGTGGTAGCCATATAGGGTAGCAAGTCTTTGTTCGCCTTGATACTGGATTGGTAAAGCTAAAATTTAAGAGAGGTGAATATCTCGATTTACCGGTATTATTCTGATATCCAGAATTTTCTATACATAACGTTAAGGAAATTGCTACTTTCCGTTTGTTAAAATAACATACAACTATTGCTTGACTATACACAATGTAAGATAAGAAAGAACAAACTAAAAAAAAAAAAAAAACTATATATTTTTATTATTTATATTTTAAAGTTGCGTTGGAATTGCTTGTTTATTTTTTTACTTGTTTGATATTTGAAAAATTAAAAAAACCAACGAATAATAATAATGAATCAAGTTGAGAGAAAAATATACAATAGCTTTGGTAAACTTTGAAACTATATTATAATTGAATAAAAATTTTTAAAAAAGAGTAGAAAAAGTGTGGAATAAAAATATATATATATATAAAAAGAGAAAGAATGATTTGATGGTTCGTTATCCATGATTTCAATGTTGGCCAGGCAAGAATGTTTAATGAACTGGCAGTATATATACATTATATATAGGTATATATATATTAAGTTGGAGTATTCAGGTTTTGTATTATTAAGATGTAACTCATTGTAAAGCTAGAGAAAGATAGAACATAAATGCAGCCTTACAAAATGGAATATTTAATTTATTCATTAGCAGAAGGTTTTGTTGAGTCGACAGTCAATTAACAATTTCAACCTGATTACTTTATAAAGTTTTTTTAATTTCAAAAAAATTTCATTGAATATTAAATTTCTGTACAAAGAACAAAAAAAAAAATTGTGAAAATGAAAAAGAAAAAATCAAGTTTTTTGTATTACTAGTTTTTTTTTTTTTTTTTAAGGTAAATTTATAAAATTATTTATAAATAGTTACTTGATTAAATTATTATTTAATATAATTTTTATAACTAAAAAAATATTTAATTTTTATTTATTTATTTAATTGTTTTTTGTTTGTTTTAATAAAAATTTTTTTGTTCAAATAAAATCAAATAAAACTCTTGAATTGAAATAGATTAATAAAAAATTATTTTCAGAAATAAAATTAATAATTAATTATAATTAAAGATAATTCAATAAATTATTTTATAAATTTTTTTAATATTTATTTCAACTGATTAAGATAATTTCGAAATTTCTAGAATTAATAATGCAATGAGTAAAATATTGGCAAAATAATTAATTTCAGTTTGAATTAAGTCATTGAAATAAAATCAATTGAAAGCTTCTACCTGTCTGATGAGAAAGCATGAAGTCAAGTATCGATTGTTAAACAGATAAATATATATATATTGAGTATTGAACAAAGTTCACGCCAGACTTTTGACAGCAAAACCACAAACATGTGGTTTTCTACGGCCAAACTTGAAACCATAGCAAGTATTAAGGTTTCACACAGTGGAAACAATAATAAAATAAAATATAAAAAAGCTTAAATAAAAGAGAAAAGTATAAAGTCAACGACTTGGCAGGTTATATACCAACTTCGTGGCTGTTTATGTAGACGATTGTAAACGATGAGAATATAAAAAAATATAAAAATCTTGTAGGATGATGAACAAGCTTTTTCTTTTCAACAATTTCTTTTCAATTCTTTACGAGAAAAATAAAAAAAAATATATTACAAATAAAATAAAGTATATAGAATTGCAATGCTGTTAAAAATAAATTCAATTCATTTATAATTTAAAATTTTTCATATATATGGATAAATTTAAAAATGAAAAAAAAAAAAAAATCAATAAACTTTATAAACAAGTTGACAAATTACCGATAAAAAAGAAAATAAAAAAAAATTAAAGTATTGTAGTTGAGTGATGGAGTTTAAAATTACCAAGATAATTTTACGAGCACTTACCAGTGCAAATATTATTTTATCATTTTAATTGTCAATGAAGAAATGTGCTAAAATTTTTTTTCTAATAAAAAATTTTTAACCACATTTTCTGTGTTACGAATTGACCCTCAACTTTTTTATATAAGATTATGCTTGTTACGTCAATATCCGATAAAAAAAGCCACTAGATTGGTGCCAACTTGACTCTGCCAAAGTAGTGACTTCGTTAAAAAGGTTGAACTGCTTTAATTCAAAACTACACTTTTATCCTTATTTCATTTATTTTCTCTCTTAAAGCTTCGTCTCAATTTTTCTTATCTTTTTTGATTTTTATTTTCTTAAACAGCTGTACTACAGTTTTTGCATTTAATTTTTTTTCTTCTTTTCTTTGTTGATTTCATTTTTGCTTTATTTATTTATTTTTTTTTAACCTTTCATAGATATTCGTCAGCCTTTCAGTATAAATTTTTTAATAAAACTTGTCCGGGTGCTTTAATATTTCATTTTTTTATTTTTTCATGATTATTCACGCCCCGATGATTTGTCTCGAACCTCGCATTTACTATTCTACCAAAAAATAATGAAAATAAAAAAATAAAAAAATTACATCTTATGTCTCAAGTCTAGGACTTTCATATTTCCATCAATTTATTTATATTGTTCATGAAATTTTCAATAATACTAAATATCCTTTTTTGTGGAATATAATTTTTGTATCAATAATTCAACGTTATCTATTGGCAGTGGTTACGTAAGAATAAAATATATACTGCGTATATAGAGGGTCACTTGTAAATTGAAGATGATAAAATTTCATGACTGCGCCAAAAGTAATTTTGGCTGATGGTGGATTACGAGCAACTCACCTATCATGTTTTCTTTGAATAAAAAAAAATTTACAACTTTTCTATTTTTCCCTATGATAGCTCTACTTAATTTTTGGGATTTTATTCGATTAAATTCTTGTCCTCTTAAATTTTTACAGCGAGGAATATAAAAAATCAAAAATTATAAAAAAAAAAATCAACTATTGACTGAAAAATAAATATTGATTTATTTTAAAAAATACACTAATTTGTTTGAGAAAATTTAAAAGAAAATTTAATGATAATTATAGAATATTTTAATTGATGAAATCGTGTATATGAATGTTGAAAAAAAAGAGTTATTTTTTGGTGTTAATAAAGGTTTGTTGATAGGTGTCAATAAATTACATTTATAAACATAAAAAAATAGACCGAGACTAAATTGTGGATGAAAAATGTGAGGAAAAAATTTAATGAAAAAAAATATATACGCTAGTGTATAGTAATAAATAAATAAATAAATAATGAATACGTTGAACGGGCCATCCTGGCTATAACACTACCGAGCGTGTTATTGACGGGTCCGTTAAAGTCACGTGCGTCAAGCCCCTATACACATCAGCGACCAAAAAGAAAAAGATGAGAAAATAAAAAAACGTTTTTGTAATATTAATATAAATGTATATTAGCCATATATATTTATACGAAAAAAAAATAATAATTATTATAATTAAATATGAAATAAAAGCTTTAAAAAAAAAAACAAACTAAAAAATAATAACAAAAATCTCAAGTGTGATATTTATTGAACAAAAAAATTTTAATATTTATGAAATATATGGATTGTGTTTGTTTCAATTGTTATAAAATATTTTATGATATTTGTCAGGTAGAATTAACTTTTCACATCGATAAAAAAAACTTCAAGAGATTAACATCATCGATTAGTCAAAAAAAAAAAAAAAAATGACAGAAACATTATTTTCCACTTTGGCACCATATTCTATTCATTTTATTTTTAATCAAGGATTTTATTTTAAATTGTTAAATTTACTTTTACAATTAAAAAAAAAAATTTAAATAATGAATAATCAAAAAAAAAAAAAAAAATCCATAGACTTTTAAAATATAGCAAAATAAAAAAAATAAAAAATTTTAAATTACATTAAAAATAACTATAAATTGAATTTAAAAAAAAAATATATAAATTGTATTAAAAAATAATACAATATATTACATTTTATTAATTTATATTTAATTATAAAAATTAAAAAAAATACTTAATATTTTTTATAAGTCAAAATGTAATTTATATTTATAATAAAAATAATTTAAAAATATTTTTTTTGTCCACAAGGATATAAAAAATATTATTTGATAAAATGATAATAATTTTTTGTAACAATTAACTGTGTTTAAATTATATATCATAGTAATAATGTATAGCATCTATTAATAGAGTATGGAGCAAGTAGTACAAGACAATATGTTGTCAGCCATCGTTAAGTTTCGAGAATCTGACTAGTTGATGGTTTTGAAAGGAAATACCTTTATCAAGGTGGTGATTGAGTGACGATAAATTAATGTTGTACTGAAATTACCAATACATACATACACTATTTTCCCATGTACATATACACATTAAATTTAGCCATACAATATGAATACATATCAGAATGTAATGATATAGATATATGTAAAAGTAGTG
>MKYW01000062.1:306645-324904 GCA_015776835.1 Aphidius ervi
ATATTTTTTTTAACAGTGTATGTAATTTTTCTTTTTTTTTTTGATAAAATAAATATACCTATATTTTCTATTATATAACAATGATAAAAATATTTTTTTCTTTGACAAAAATTATTTTATTTAATTGATTTAATAATCAAATAATTTTCATTATAAAATTTTTTTTTCAAATGATTATTTTACATTTTTTGTTGAGTTATAGATCATTTTTTTATTTTAATTTTTATGCAGATTATTATGGTTATTATTTTTTAAATAATTTTATCGTTATATAATTTAAATTTATATAGCAAAGTTTGAGTGAATGTCGATCAGCTGTACATGTAGCCTTGACTTGTGATTTATTTTAACTTTATTGAATTTTTTTTTTTATTTTAATTAAAAATATGTCATGGATAAAAATATTTGTATTTTTTTTTTCCTTGTATTCTATAATATAATCAATAGTTTAAAAATATTTGGTGTATTATCTTTTTTGTGAGATGTCGATTTTACTTTTTTTTTTTTTTTTGTATAAACTATATAATAAACTGTTTGGGTGGAAAAAAATTTTTTTTCCAAATTTAAACAATGCAAAATAACTTTGATAAAACAAAGACGAACACATGTCATTTTGTATAAAGACAATGAAGTGAAAATTAAAATCACAGTCTATTTTCTCTTTTTTATCTTTATTTTTTTTGGAATTCAATTGAATTGAAGTTTTCAACGATGAGGAAATTCAATCAAAGCTCTTGATTATTGCTCGACGAAAAGAGAATTGAAATACTCGACAAGCGAACAAAGAAAATGAAAAAAAGCAAAAAGAAAAAAAAATGTTAGATCAAGTCACACAAGAATAAATTCAAGTCAGGATATGTTGAGTGTGTATTTAGTATACAAACATCAGGAGATCGCGTGGACGATTGCTAAAGAGGTAAACAAGGATAGTAAAAATAAAATATAAAAAATATAAAAAATATATAAAAAACGTTGTAAGAGAATAAAAGACAAACGTCACACTGACAATGAGAAAATAAATATAATATATAGATGCAAAAATAAAGAGACAGATTAAAATAATGTGATGAAAATTTCGATTTTAGTAAACGAACAGCCAAAACTCGAGCACTTCACAGTAATCGAATTTTGTATGAGATAAAAAAGGGGACGCGATAAATGACGATGACCAAGATACCATCAATTCAAAATACGTAACCATTCTACATTTCTCTCTTTTATTTATTTTTGATTTTTTTTTATTTTTATCTTTTACTGATTTACCTCCTCGCACTACATTTCTCACATACTTTAGAATCCAACTTTTTCAAGCATTTCAATTTCATCATAATATTTTTATTTTTATTTTTAAATAATATTTATAACACTTGCATTTCAATCATATTTTTTATAATAAAAGTATCCAAATATATTATGAGTATCTTTAATAATTTTTATATAAAAAAAATTAAAATTTTTACGTAAAAAAAAAAGCATTCAATGTATTTCGAATAAAAAAAAGTTTAATATTTAAAAAAAAAATATTAATTTCTATAATTTTGTGTTGTATAAATTTTCATTTATTTATTTATTAAAAACCAAACGAATTATTTTTAATTATCGAGTCAGTTTTCATTATTTTTTTTTGAATATTTAATTTAAAAATTTTATGGATTTATTGTATTTATTTTGACAGAACACGTAATGATTTTGCTGGAAAGAGGCAAATCAATGGTGATATAATTGCAAATATAAGCTGTGTAAAACCCCATCAGTATTGATAATGAGACTGCCAAACAAAACACGTTAACAACAAGCTCAAAATAATTCATTGATTCAATAAATTGGAAAATTGTTTTGTGTATACTCAGTAATATCAAAAATGAAATAATATTTTTACAATATAATAAAAAAAGAAGAACCAACTAAAAATTACTCTTTACATATATAATAATGCATTGACGTGTAAACAATAAAATTTAATGTTGTTTGTTGTTATGAAAATTCAGTAAAAATATAAACACGATGAGTAAATTTTTGGTGGTTAAAAGTTGTTTGTCGATCGCGGTTGTTGGTTGAAAAGATTGAAGAGAATGAAAAGAGTGTTGTCATATAACCACAATGTATATATATATGAGCTAAAGCCAAGTGGCGTCATTGTGTCGTACCACTATACTGGTGTCAAGCCACGAGCATCCGTGTTGGATATTGGTAAAGTTGTACGCGACATCCTGCGCGCAGTTTGTTGCTTCTATCTATTCGTCTCATTCTCTTCATCACCATGTTGTGAAATTCATCGTTGTGTATTCCCTTAACTTTTTTACCCTTACAATGTTATATAAATATATTACTCTTGGGTTTAAAACTTAAATAAAAGCACAAACTAGATCATAGATATAGACTTCAATAATTAAAAAAAAAAAAAAACAAACAAAATATTTCATACTAATTAAACAACAAATTCAAGTTCATTATCATAAAAGCTAATTCAATTATTATAATATTACAAAAAATTAAAAAGTTTTAAACAACTTTTTCAACTTGCTTCAGTACAAGAAAAAAATAAAACAAAATAAAACAAGAGAAATGGAATAAATACCGATAAAAATAAATAAAAATAAAAAAAAAAACAAAGTGGCACATTCCTAGTAGATCACTGTCAACCTTCTAGAAGCCAATATAAATACCTCAACACCCTACAAAACTCAACGCCTGCTATTTCTGCCTGTCCCAATGTTGTTTTCCAAGCGTTTTGTTTTCTGCATTCTTCTATTATACCCATGCGACTATATGCTGTGTTATATAACCAATAGCTGTATTGCTTTTTTTTTTTTTATTTTTCTGCTTTTTTTCATGTATATATATCAAGAATATATAGGCTATACATTTTATGCTTGTATATATATATATATATATATTCTTTGTTGTCACCCACGTTTTCGTTTTTCGTTATCTCTTGTGAAAATCATACGCGATGGAATTAGATTATTCCGCACGCGACTTGCCTGCTTCACCTTTTCTACCCTGGGGGTCGTTTGTCACTTGTCAGTGCTAAAGAACGGGCAGACTGATCCCAACTGGGCCAATGGAAAATGTTTATTTCGTATACATTCAAGTTTACTTACTATCATCCGTTTATGTATGTCCTCAGATTTTTCTTTATTTTTTTATATATATATTTACTGTTCTCTATATGAATAAATATATTTGGTTAACAAAATTTATTGTTACAGTGAAAAAACAAAGCTTCTTAAATTATTCGATGGATATGTAACAAAAGTATGCTATTATTTTCATACAACAGTAGCTTTTTTTTACTTGTCAAACAAGTACAAGCTGACAAATCAAAATTTTTTAGGTTAAAATAATTATCCATCAATTAGAAATTAATTTCCATGCTAGTAAAGATATTTTTCCAATACAGCAAAACATTTTCACTGTTGAAAATTAATATTTACATCAAACCACAATATCTAAAAAATTTTTGTGACCACTTAGAACAAGTACAGCTGTCCTACTTTTAAAAAATAATATCTAAAAAAATTTTGTGTCCAGTTAGAACAAGTACAGCTGTCCTACTTTATAAAAAAAAATATATTTAAAGACATTTTATATGTGCCATCAGCATAACCATATAGATTTAAAAAAATTGAGCAACATACACCATTTGTTTCATTATTGTATTGTGCAGCAGCTATCAGCAGTGCGTCTTAAATTTTAGGTTATGTTTCACGTAACTCTTGTTCGTCTTGTTGCCACACGTATCTCCAGTATCACAGACTCTTTTCCTCTCGATCCTTTTTCTGAACAACATAGCCCATCTACATCCCTCCTCTTTCACAATTACGTCGCGCGTGCCTTGACTAAAGAAACATGTACCACAACTACTACCTCAAACTACTCTCTGTTTTTGCATCTATCCTTACTCCACCAAAACTGCTTTTCTCTCTATACATACATACATACATACTATTTTCCATTCCAAACACCGTATGTTCAAAATTTATCTCACTCTCACACATACACCTTTAAATATTGCTCATTCAGTTTGAAGCAACGAGTATTGCTTTCTCTCACTTTGGTCGTTTTGATGCAACCACATACATTTTTTTTTTTTTTTTTTTTTTTTNCCCTAGGTACCAGATGCCAAGAAAACTCCAACAAAAACTAAACAACCAGAGGCTTTTTACGTATAATAACATGACAACACTTGCACCACCAATATTCTTTCTGCTTTCGTATATCGTTTTTGTTTTTTTTTTTTTTATTTAGCAATATCAAAATATTTTTATATCTCAATTTTATATTATTTTTTGAATTTTTTGATATCCAAATTATATGATGAGTTTCATTGGAGTTTTGTATGTTTACACTTGTTTGTAAACTACTCGGAAATTTCAACCAGCTTTTTCAACATCAATAAATTATATATACATACGTCTTTCATAACACAAACACATTTATGAAAATAACTAAATTAATGTATTTTAACTTATTTAAAGTATAAAATGCTTTTCAGATGATCATACATTGTTGCACTATACTTGTTCATAACCATCACTTCTATATTATATATGAGAATGAATTTATATGTGTTACAAAACTAGATGAGTAATATATATTTTACATTGAGAAAGCCATTTGGCTTACAGTAATTTTATTTTATATATATATTTTTTTTAATTTCAATTACTTCAATGAACTCCTATACAAAGTATTATCCTGATTAAATTTATGCTTTCAATGAAATTTGAGAGTTTAAAAAAAAACAAAACAAAACTTCTTGTTAATAATAATTGTTGAAATTTATATTTTATAAATATTTATAAAACGTATTCAACAAAAATATATCCACAAAAATATTTATCAATTTGTAATTTCATTTTAATAAACAAATGTAATGGAAATAACTAATGCCTTGGGCATACAGCATATCAAATTTTTTTATTATTGTTATTATTGTCATTATTATTATAACTATAACGAGAATTAGAGACAGACAGGATTTGCTGGTAAAATGCCTGGGGTCTGGGGCAGCTTAGTCATCCAAGCAAAGCAAAGGCAAAGCTGATGTTTTTAGAAGGGAAAAAAAAAAATGAAAAAAAATACGCAAAAAAATTACAAAATAGAAAAAAAAAATAAATAGTAACAAGATGCCTGGGGCAGCACTTAGCGAATGATTTTTAAATTGAATCAAAAGTAGAAAAAAAAAAATGAAAATAAAAATTAATAATAGAAAAAAAAAGTTTACAAAAGATCGGGTTATAAATGTTGTCGTTAATATTTTAGTGTATATAATTATTATAAATATAATATTAATAAAATAAAAAAAAAATTAAAATAATAATTTAATTTAAATATTGATTATTAAAATTATATAATTAACCATAGAGTTATCTGATTGAATAAATTCTTGAAATACCAAATGAAAAGTTTTGAAAATTAACAGAATGTTTTTAGGGTTGTTAGTGAGAAATAATGAGAAACCACATAATCGTTTGGATAGTTGACATGCGCATATTGTTAAATAAGGTTCATTGGCGTCGTATGGCAATTATTAGTTGTCTAAGACTACAAGAGACTCAACAGCTTGTGGTTAAAGTGCTTGTAAAATGTCTCTCTTTGAATTCAACGATGAGAGATAAAACGTGTATTATGATCAACCCTAAATGCCAAGCAATTTATGCATTTATAATATGAAAATTAAAAATGATCAATACAAAATTAAATACACGATACAAAATTTAAAAATTAATTATTTAATTTATCATTAATTGTTTATTAATTTTAAAAATATTTTAAATAAATATTTATCATGGAATAAATTTTGAGTTAATATTTTCGAAAACTTATTTTTCATACTAATTATTATTACAGAATTTTATAAATTTTATTTTAGTCTTAATGTTAATAAATAAGCTTTTTAAAAAATAAGACAATTAAAAATATATATGTATATATAAAATACAAATGCAGAAAATTGATCTTAATATTTTTACGTACAAAAAAAAAATGAAAAAAATGAAAAAAACAAGTTGTTTTAAAAGAAGAGGAAAAAAAAAATTGTAAAAACGAGAAAAATAAAAAGTGAGTGAGAGGATTTTTGGGAGTGAGGATTGAAGCAGACAATTCCAGACTGGACGGCGCTGAACTCGTCGCGTTTTCGTGGTAAACAAAACTGTAACTCTCCTCGCACCAAAGAATCAATGTTATACTGCTATAACATTCTCGAAAAACAAAGTACAAATACATTCGTCTTATTTTTTGATATCTGTGCATGTTGATGTGTGCACTATTTTCCAGTAAAATAAATGTACATAAAGTGAGTTAGGCTCCATTGGAACAACAAGAGTATTTCTGCGTCATATAATACAATATCAATTTTTTTTTTTATTTTATCAATATCTACGTATTGTTTTTTATGACTCAAAGATTCTGTTTACTACACTGTCAATATGAGTAAAATTGTTATCTATATTTTTATATATATATAAATATTTAACTCTTAAGGATTTTAAAGTGAAAAAATATAAAAGCTTGGATATAAAAAAATAACAAAAAAAATAAAAAACAATTGCAATGCGTGAATAATAGTAAGAGTGAAAATTTTAAAAAATAGAATAAAAAGTAACATACGTAGATGGATATATAAAAAGAATCAGAAAATATATAGATTTTCTTGATCAAATAAAAAATATTGAAAAAGCATTTTGTTTTTTTTTACAAATATCTAAAAACGCAAATCATTGAATATCGAGTCTCGATTGAGTGGGCGTATCAAGTGGATTTTTCAATAATGGAGTGAGGCATTAAAAACTTAAATTTACTGAATCATACATTGAAAATAATTTATCACTAAAATAGTTGTGTATAAATTCTAAAAAATATAGTGCTTTACTATCAGAGCTTTTTATTGTATTGAAAAAAAAAATACGAGACATGTTTTTTTGATAATTATTACGTAACCTAAATAATATCGACTAGAAAATTATTAGCACATAATTACAAAACTTAAAAACAAAAAAACAACACATATTTTTTATGTAAAAAATAAACCAAAAAATAACATTTTCAACAAGACAAACCATGTGTTTTCTTTTGTTCAAAGCTCGTCTGGTTTATATAAAGAAAAAATCCAGAAGAAGATATTTTTCTAAAGAGATAATTTTCTCTCAACTTGTATTAGCAAAGCTATCATAATAATTCGTTCGTATATATAACTGAAAGAGTCCAGATAGTTACTTGAATATATATGTATAAGAAAATAGATAAAGAGAATGAAAATGTGATGAACATATTGGTGGTGGTGGTGGATATAGAATAAGTATATAATAAAAAAAAAAAAAGACAAGGCTACCTGTACTTATTTCTCAAGGGACACACACACACTCTCCTATATATTTATATACATATATACAATTGATATATACTGTCATATACATATATAAGTTTCAAAGATCGGAACTCACTTTTCCGCCCAACGGAAAAGCATAAATATTTAGATGGTAGAAGGAAGAGACCGGTTAGGACTCATAGAAAAATACATCTATACATGTCGTAATATAAAACCTCATATACATATACCAATCCATATACAATAAATTTATATATATAAGAGAATAAAAATTGTGCATGTGCATATTGTAAAATGCGCAGGTTTTGCTTGAATTTTTATAAAAGTTTTGGCGCGTTGTGGCAAAATATATACGCTTTCCACTGGATTGATACTTATTGTTGAACATCAGACATTGATTTATGATATCCTCCTTTTCTCTCTTTACCAATCTACTCCAACACACTGACCCTGCTTGAAAAAGTTTTTCACAAAACACAATTCTCTTTGTGTATATATATTATATTTCTTCAACTACTATTTTATAAATATATATATGTATATGGAACTTTGAATATATGTATTTTTGTTTTTCATTTATTTATATTTTATTTTTTTGTTATTTTTTTATATAAATTTATGATCATATGTATAGGGATAAAAATATTGAATGATGATTACAGGTTGCCTGGATGTTATTTGACAAAAGTGCTATACTAACTGTTCACAATCATGTGATAACGAGAAATCCAAGAATATCAGTGACACATGACAAACACAGAACATGGTATTTACATATTAATAATGTTCATGAAGATGACAAAGGAAAATACATGTGTCAAATAAATACTGCAACAGCAAAAACACAATATGGATATCTTGATGTTGTTGGTAAGTTTTAAATATTCATATTATATATAAAATTTATTTTTTTTAATAACGAAAAAAAGAGAGAAAGAGAAAAAGCGAGACAAAATATAAAACATCTAAAGTTCACTACTATGGATACGAATTTTTTATAATTTTTTTATTTTAAAGAGAATTTTAAAGTTTATTTAAAATTTTTGTGGTAATTTTTGAACGTTCAGAAAAAAAAAAAAAATAAATGATAAAAAGTTTATTATTATTTTTTTTTAAGTGTCCTATTTTTATCCCATTCATTTTTATATTTTTATTATTTAATAGTTACATTTAGTTTATACAAGAAAGTTTAATATAAAAAAAAAAAAAAAATTAATAAAAGAACAAAGATAGATATAAACAATAATAATTCAATCAAAATGGGAATGCTTTCTCTAATAGTGCAAAGACAAGTAGAACATATTAATATCTCGAGTTTTGACATTTCAACAATGTTTGAGAGAAAGACAGAGAGAGAGAGAGAGAGAGAGAGAGTAGTCATAAGGCTAGATTAATTGTTTTCACAGTATGACTCTTGGCCTCTTTTTTTAATTTTTAATTTTTTTATTCATTTCCATCAGACAATCTCTCACGTTTTACAATTTCTTATACTAAAATTCTTGAAAATTTGGCGATAATACCAACAGTCAGCATCATACCACTTTGGTACTTATCAACTTATCAAATCATCACCATTATATATACATGTAGAAAGACATTAGCCAGTATAATTTATATATATTTTAAAGTTAAAAATTAAAATAATAATTAATTTTTAACTTTAAAATACGTGCATAAAATTTATCATCAATTATTTGTATATAATAATTTTTATTTGTATGTGATTACTGTTTTTTTTTTTATTTTTTTTTCATCAAAAAGATTGGGAAAAAATTCTTCTGCGTCGTTTATACAATTTGGAATCCCTGCGGCTATTGGAATAGAACTTTTACCGCCTTTTTATACATATATATTTATAAAAAAAAAAAAAAAAGATGTATATCTACTTATTTGACTCACAGTAAATAAAGTAAAACCATAGGGATCGGACTTTTATTCGATTTAAAGCCTCTAGCCAGTCTTGAAACTTAAAAATAAATAAATATATATAGACTGTCATATGCGCTCAACAGAATGATACTAATGGCTATCACCTCCTGGACTTTTTCAGAAAAAAACTATTTACAACTTTTTGATCAATTATTATTATCTTATATATATTTTTATAAACTTTATGTATTTTTATTTATCTTATTTTTTATATATTTTGCAATTTATATCTTAAGGAAATTGGTTAAATTCAAAACTTAAAATGACGCATCGTTGATGGAAGTATGCGCGCTTCTCTATCTTGGTAAATCCGATGAACTGTCACTCGCAAAATCGAGAAAGCAGAGAATATTAGAGACTTATTCGAGACGAGACCTGTCACTTTCAAGACTATCGACTTTCTCTCGTGTACTATCCTTCGTTGATGGAACTTGTCGTCAATGAACCAATGCAAAATTGCTACAACTATATACAAAACATTTTAAACTACCATGTACCTCTCATATATCCATGTATAATTTTTATAAAATAATAAAGTTTAAACAAGAAAAAAAAAAAGAAAAAAAAAAGATTACATTAATATTTAATAGTATATAAAATGTTGAGGAAAAATATGAGAGTCGTTTTTCATCGATTTGCTGATTCGAATCATTTTCTTCAAAGTTAGTTGCGGACGCCGTCATAAACATTTACCAACGACTAACCCAAACCTTTATTCTTATTTCCGTCGACGGATGCGTACATCCTCAACCTCAACTTTTATACCAAACACATTTTTTTCCTCTTTCAAATAACACTTTTTTTTTTCTTTCAACATTCAATCGAAGAACGTTAAAAGCATTTATTAAATACATGATTCAAAAATTAATTTATAAAGTATATCTTTATGCGATTAAAGCCAATTCTCGGCTGACTATTTATTGACATATACTACTCATTTAATTTTTAGCTGCAAATCAGTGCAATTATTTTATTATAATACAATTTTATAATGTTTTTTTTTTTTGAATATAGCCTTTGGATTTATTTACGGATAACATCACCAAACGAATTCACCTGAAATTTGATTTAATAATTTCTTTTAAATAAAATTTTCCAGTTGGAAAAAAAAAAAAAAAAAAATACAACAGGATAAAGTATGCAACAGTATTTCTTGGTAATCATTATTGTACACCTCATTATCGAGTCAGATTAAAAGCTTTTTCCAGCTATATTTGTATACTAATTTTAATATTCATCAAAAGATATTAAAATATATAAAGGCTCGTTTCAACAAAATTAATTAGTCAAAAAATATATATCTATGTATTTTTTATTTTTTTTTCATTCACAATAGTTGAGGTATTAAAATTATATTAAATTTCATTTTTCATTATGTAATTTATTTCATTTAAAAATATATAAAAAAATAAAACTACATCGAGTCAAAAGTAATACCCATCATCAGTGATAACGAGATGTAAATTTTAATGTATTTTTCGATTCTCTTATAGTCACTCAAAAAGCTTCTCTTAAATTTGAAATCACCAAGTGGCCAATTATGATAAAACCAATTTTCATCTATAGATTTACTCTATGTATATATTACAAAATCGATACCGAGTAAAATAGTATTTTTAAATTTTAACAGAGTAATGTAGACGAAACACACTTTAACCATAAATTTAATTTTCTTTTATATTTTTTTTTTTGTTATATAATTTTTCCATGCGGGATATTATATAATAAAAAATAAAATTTGAATTATATTTTAATAAATATAATTAAATAATAAGAATTCTTGAATAATCATAAAATATTTTTTAATATTTTATATAAGCTGTCAATAATATGTCACAATTGAAACCCTCCTACAAGTTTTATATATATTTTTTTTTGTAAATATTATTTTATAAGACAAGAGTTTAACACAACTAGCTAAAACCAACAACACGTGGTGTACGATACTTGAATAATGCATATATATATATATTTACAAAATAAAAAAAAATATATTGTAGTCTACAGTAGTCACTGAGGATTGGCAGTCGAGTTAGCAAGAAGGGAGTAAAATAAAATAACAGATCGTCCTTCAATCTGCGGAGTCTACAATTTCGTAACAGGGGATTTCGGCATTAACATTAATACGGGACATTGGTAGCCAGCTGTGATAATTCTATGGGGATCGCAATTTGACTTGAAAAAAAAAATACAAAACAAAATAAAAATGTATATAGAAAAAAAAAATAAAATAAAAAAGATACTACACGTGTTGGTACATGGAAAATTAGATGATTTTTTTTAACGCAATTTTTGTGTGGCTTTATATGGAGCTTAGTTAATTCAGCCTCATTTAGTTCTCTTGATTTTTTTTTTTTTTTTTTTGCATAAAAGACTCCACCAAACGATTATCATACTTTTTTTATTTTTCGATCGATTTTTACATGAAAGCATACAAGAAAAAATAAAAATTGTCGAAAAAAAAAAAGAAGAAGCAAATTGTGGTATTCTAACCAGTCGAAATAAACGTAATCCTTGGTCTGGGACATTTTGCCTGAGGACATTTGTTCTCGTTTTATCGTACACAGTGATTACGAGTTTTTAGCGAGGATTTTGTTCGCCTTATCACACATTCTCTTTTCTTTTTTTTTATCCCTCCAACTATGAAAGCTGTGTCAAAGAGACCAAAACCCTTGTCTTCCATTGAACTATAGAAACTTTGGACTCTTTTTTTTCTCTCTTTTTTATTGACCTCATATTCTTTTCTTTTATTTTATAACAAATTTACTGTATGAGTACTTCATAAAATCGATTTATATTCAATAGAATATATTTGTATATCTAAAATATATTCATCTATATTTCACCATCAACATTGAGGCTTTTTTTTTACTGACTTTGAAATGGAAATATTTTTATTTCTCGATGCCTATGTATATTTGTAATTTAAAAATCAATATATACTCAAAAATATATGTACACACAAATATTGACGAGGCTATATATTTCAACGAGTATTTTTTTTTTTTTTTTACCACATTATTTATTTTGATATTGATGATTTATTCATTTTTTTCATATATATTTTTCAGTACCACCAAATATTGACGACTCACAAAGTTCATCCGATGCAATCGTGAGGGAAAATGCAAATGTCACATTGACGTGTAAAGCAACAGGAAGCCCTACTCCTAGTATACGTTGGAAGAGAGATGATAATGAGAAAATTACCATCAACAAGAGTCTTGAAGGTAATAAAAATTAATTGGACTTTTATTATCGATATTATTTCAATTGTTTTTTTTTTTTTTATTATTATTTTTCTAGTACCAATTAATCAGTGATAAATTAATTGATTCTTGGTTGATTATTGAATTTAATTGGATTTTTTATTTCTCTTTTTTTTTATATAGTAATCGAGTGGGAAGGTGAAACACTTGAAATGACGAGAATTTCAAGGCTTGGTATGGGAGCTTATTTGTGTATTGCAAGCAATGGCGTACCGCCTGCAGTCAGTAAGCAGATTAAAGTATCAGTTGATTGTGAGTACAATTTCTCAATTATTATTTTTTAAAGTGATACTTGTGATATTTTTATTTTTTCTATTATTATAATTTTATATATATTAATTAATTATTATTTTATTAATTCATTCAACGGAATGAATTTTAAAAAATTGTAAAATATATGGGGAAATTATTGCTGAAGTAGCAAAATTGTAAAAGTGTTTTTTAATTAGAGCTTAAAGTACTATTGGCTTGATCTAAATGTTGAGCTGGAACAGCAGCAACAGCAGCAGACTTTATTGCAGAAAATTTAAACTTATAAAATTCAAGTTCTTTAATAATTTTGAGTCAGCACTTGGCAATACTCGTCAGCACTTGTTCGTTATACTGTTTCGATCATACAGGTGAATAATACAAATGTCCAACACTAGCTAAACACTGTTGTATACATTCAAAAGAATCATAATTTTGTTGCTAGCAAATAATTAATTTAAAAAATTTTATTCAACCAGAGTATAATAAATTTTTTTTTCTCTTGAATAGAATAAAAAAAAAAATGACCAATTGATTAATTACAGTGACTAAATATATACAGTGTATATAAAATATTTTGTGTAGAAGATTAATTGTATTCATGAATGTATTACATGTTCAAATTGTCTACCACTTTTAATGACATTACAACACTTTACGAGGTAAAAAAACATACAGCTATTGAAATAGATAAAATAGATTGTTGTGAGGTATTATAGCCAGTACAATAATTATAGGAGAACCATCTCGTGTTGAATAAACTTTGTATATATACGAATGACAGTTAAAATTAAATTGTAAAACGTAAATTTTCGTGAATGTCTATTTGTCTGTAAAATTTTTCAGTCATAAATATTTTTATTTTAATCGTAAAATTTCATTTAAAAATATAATAGAAAAAATAATATTGATATTAAAATGAATATTGTATTATCGAATTATTAAATTTATCAAAATGAATAGTAAAATTTAAAAGCATGATGTAAATCGATGTCAATACAAAAAAGAAAAAAAAAAAAAAACGTCGAGACAAAGTCACGTGCATGCAATGATTCAGTTGACTTTTATTTTCTCTTCAAGTAGATACTGACCTGACCCACACTTTTCTAGTACACATAAACACACACACATACAAATGTACACGACATTACCATCAGCAATCTGTTATTAAAATCAGCAACGAGAAAAATTCGTGCCGTATCTTTACAGGTCTAGGCCTCCGCCTGTCCAACAACAGACGTGTTTCAGCAAAAATTAAGCTAGCTAAAAACTTGAAATAAAATTAACAAACCTACACTGATGTTATACTAGCATTTACAATACCTAAAATTGCTACAGTTGACAATATTTTACTAAAATTTCCAACTAAAGTTAAAAAAAAAAATAAAATTAATATTTGTTTTACTTGAAAGTTTTTATATATTTTTATTTTTTACTGCAACATTATATCTCGATTGCTTTTTAAAACGTGCTTATCATTGTTAAGTACCTTTTATATGTTATTTTTTTTTCTCCAATTCAATCAATTTTAAAATTTTTATCACAATTTTACATGTATATTTAAATTTTACATATATTTTTGCCTTTAAAAAATTATTGGATACTTGGATAAATTTAGGTTTTTGTTCTGTTAAGTTATGTCGTATATACTATATATATGTACTTTTGTACTCTACTTGCTGAAGCAAAAAAAAAAAAAGAAATTCAAGATGGCAATCAAGATTCGAGACGCAAAACCTGAGCGAACAATCGAAGGCTTTATCGCCAAGACGTTTATTTAAATTTAAAACTTGCAGATCGATCTATTTTTTTTTCTTTTTTTTTCATTTATATATATATTTTTTTTTTTTGTTTCTTCTTTTATAGCCCTAACTTCAATTTCCACACACCCTGTAATTCTTGAGCTTTTGTCGATCGACTCGTTGGCACGTTCATCGAAAAACTCGTTAACGTGTGCACGTCTCTGTTCTTTTGGTAACGAGAAGGGAAGAAAAATATTAAGTAAGAGAGAACGAAAAATAAATAAAAAATACTTTTTTGTTTTTTGGATAGATTAAAATAGAAAAAACGTGAAAAGGATCACTAGTCAACACACAAAGTCATACTCTATACATGTATATACGTTTAAAGTGAAAAAGATTTTTGTATTCGAAGTGCATAGAGTCCAATTTTGTGGTCAGTGCCAATTAACCAGAGTGATACAGATGGGCTTTATTTACTTTGTCTTATCTAACTTTTTTGATTTTTTGTGAAAATAATTGAAAATAAATTTTAAAACTGTCAGGGTAATGATATTTTAATGCTGTTTAGATACTTGAAATATAATTTCATGAAATTTATACTCGAAAATATTTATATTATCAAACAAAAAACATCCTAGCAAAAAATATTAGAAAACAAAAAAAAAAATACATAATGTATAAAGTTCATAAAAAAATAGAAATAAATTAAATTAAATTTTAAATCTTTCAGGACAATTATATTTAGGTGTTGTTTAAATATTATAATTGTATTTTGATGACATTTATAATGGGAAAAATATTTTCAACCTGCAGGATGTCAAGCAAAAATTTCGGAATTTAGCCAATAGGTCCTGGCCAATTATAAATAGAAAAAAAAATAAAAACAATTGAAATTAATTTCTAAAACTTTTAGGACACTTATATTTTGTTGTTGTTTAAATAATAGAAGAATAATTTCATGAAATTTTTATTTAGAAATATTTTTTTTTAACGAATATGAGCCCCAGCGAAAAGTCCCGAGTTTTGTCTGCAAGTCATGGCAGATTAAAAATTGAAAAAAAAATAAAAACAATTGAATTTAATTTCTAAAAATTTCAGAACCCTTATATCTTGTTGTTGTTTAAATAATAGAATAATAATTTCATGAAATTTTCATTTAGAAATATATTTCCAAGTGACCAAGACATCGGACAAAAAATATCAAGAATCAGAAATTCATAAAAATTAAAAAAAAAATTAAAATTACTTGAAACTAAATTTGAAAACATTTAGGATAATCACAATTATGCCGTTTACATATCAGACTCATGACTTCATAAATTTTCTATAGTGACTTAAATAAATGACCAGTGGGTCTCTTACCATTATTCACTAGATCCATGAAGCAAATTGTGTTCCAGTCTTTTCCCTCAGCATTCCCAGTATCTGATACAAAAAAAAAATTAACAAATTATTAAAATACGATATGTTTTATTTATTTATTATCTTTTAAAATGCATGGATTATTTTTTAAACCAAATCATTTATATTCATCATATTTTAATCATATCAATTCTTTAAACCGAAAAGAAATTAACAAAAATAAATATGCTAATTGAATATATGTACAAAAATAGTCATAAATATACGCATATATTTATGGCTATATTATAAAAAATAAAAATAAAATTGACACCCAGTTAATTTGGCATGTTTTCAAGATTTATTATCATTACAAATATTACTTTAGTCTTTGTAGATGAATTATAGACACGACACACGACATAAAACTTTCATAAAACAAGTGTGTCTCTGTCGTCAGACAAGACCCCAACCGGAAAATATATCGGTAACAAAAATACAAAAATATATATCTCCCTTACATCCTTAACATACAAATACGTGTACCAAGTTTATACAATGCCTATATACATATAAACCACCACAAAGTGTTGCAAATGTTTCCACTTCATCAGAATAAATATGCGACATTTATAAGAAAAAATTACCCGATCTTCAATGTTAAATTTTTATTATTTTATTTAAATATTATATAAGAATATATTTTTCATAAATACCATTAAACTAAATATATATAAAAATATAAATTTAAATGAAAAAAAAAAAAAAAATTAGCAAAGAAAAAAAAATAATTAAAAAAATAAAAAAATTTCTGACTTATCATTTTGGCATGGAGCTTNTTTTTTTTTTTTTTATTTTTTAAATGCAAAAAATATACAGTACGATGCGTATATGGTTTAGAGAAGTGGGCTAGGTAAAATAGCAATAACAAAGAGAAAAAAGAGAGAGAGAGAGAGAGACAAAAAAAAAATAATTTTATGACTTTAACAACTGCATTCATGTTTATATGTGTTATTACAAAATACATACATAATTATATATGTATATAAAAATATCCACACTTATCCGTCGGATGAAACTGGCTTTATACTACTTGTTTTCTTGTTGAGAATGTATGTGTCACTGTTATGCTTAATCATAAATGCATATGCTTGCTGTTATTACGATCATTGAAGTGACTATTTTCTCACTTATTCTGTATACACAAATTTTCATAATAGCCATTTTTATGAGTACTTGAAATAAAATTTAAAAAAATATTTTAATTACAATACATATAATGTTTAAGTGTTTGTTGATGAAAATTAAAATACAAAAATACTTTCAATATAATATTTAAATTAAATTTAAAAATATAATTTAATTATATTAAATATATAAATTATATTTTTAATTAATAATTATTATATAATTTATAATAATTTATTTTTTGAACTTTAAATATCAATGGAAGAATTATTATTTTTTTTTTTACTTGTAATTGTTTGACTGTTATAAAATTTATAATATGTATATGATAGTCAAAACAACAACACGTGGAGTAGACATAACGAATGATGTATTGCACATGTCTAGTGTATTGTATGTATCTATCTGTGGTTACAGTGGAAACAGGAATTACGCATAATAATCATGTCATTCTGAATGAGCCACTTTAGTTCTGAGTTCCATTCTCTGGTGTATATTCACACACACACACACACACATGGATTTGGTATTGCATATTTTGTATACATATGTGGTATAATTATGGCTTTACAATGAATATAATTATTATTACACTGTCTCACTTATTACATATTTATTTAATTTAATAAAAACTAGAAAATATCAAAATAAATCTAGTTTTTTTTTTTTTTCAAAGATCATTAAATTTATAACATTTAAAAAAAATGTTAATTTGAAATTCAAATTGTTTTTTTTTCTTTTTACATGTTTAATTAACACATTTTAAATTTTTATTTTCTATTAAAGTTAAATTTGCATTTTTTTAAATAGTCTTTTTACTTTAACAATAATTATGTTGCCAAAAAAAAAAAATATATAAAAATTTAATTTTTAACATTTATATATTTTTTTTTTTTTAAATTTAACTTTTTTGTTTTTTGTTTCATTTGGAATACTAAATTTTAATTGAAAAGAAAAGAATGAAAAACAATTAATACTATACACTTGATCCATAATGAAAAATCATCGACAAAAAATAAATAATAAATTTTTATTAAATTATATTTTTGTAAAATTAGTAATAATTTGTATCTACTATTTTTTTTTTCTTTATTTTGTCATCTCGGTGATAAAGAAAATAATAGGGTTTTCTGGTAAAATTTATTGCTCGTAGAAAATTCATCGTTTTCACGTTGCTTGAGAGAAAAGTATGGAGCAAAAAAAAAAAA
>MKYW01000062.1:324915-360954 GCA_015776835.1 Aphidius ervi
AAATAAAAAAAAAAAGGATAAACGAGTAGGCGAATGAATCAGGTGGTATACAATGTCGACGAGATGATCCGTAAAAACCGTGTGTAACCACGCGTCTATCGTTCATTTGTCCAATCAATTTTTTTTATTTTTTTTTATTTTCATTACAAATTTTTGATGGTTCAACGCACTTTGTTCATCTCTTTTCGTATCCAAAAATATATGTATAATAAATGCAAAAATAAGTAAAAAATAATATTAAAAAAAAAGAGACAATGAAGGAGGCAATTTCGAGGATGACAAAAAAATTACCATGCAGCAGTCTCTAGAGGGGTCTCTCTCTCGACATCCTGGACATGCTACACTTTTTTTTTTTTTTTCTACTTTTACTCCCTTGTTCTGATTTTTATATATATATATATTTTTTTTTTGTCTTGTTAATTTTACCATGACTGACGGAATAATCTGCAACGAACGGGGAAAATATTATTCAACCCTGCATGTATAAAAGAAATTTTCTCAATGGAATCTAAACCACATACTGCCCACATCCTTTTACATTCTTTATTCATCATTATTTTTTTTTATAGTGCAATATTTGTTGACTCATATATTTATATTCTTTTTACACTCACATGAAATAAAAAATTTATAAAAAAAAAAAAAAAAAGATATCACACTAAGAGTGACAAGTATTTAGATTTTTTTATATATAAAAATTTTTACTTTGATCTATATTTCATTATCCATGGCTACATAAAGAAAATAATATATTTGATGGAATAAAAAATTAATTTAAATTTTTTTTTTTTTATATATTCATAAAAATTGTCATTTGCTAATGGAAAAAATTGTATATTTTTGTTCTGCAGTTGATGGGAAATAGTGCAATGTTTTTTCCTATATGTGTCACTTTCATTTTTATTTTTTATTTTTTTATTTAACTATTCAGGTTTGATAATACCCCTGAGGCAAGCTTGGCAAATACTTGTATATACTATATTATATAGTGAAATATATATTAGATAAAAAATGCAAAAGCAAATATTTTCACATGCATATAACGTGATCAGAGAATTCAACGAATAATAGCAATGATCCTCATTCAAAAAATGTCACAAGAGATAAACTTCAAAAAGCTATATATACGTGATGAAAATATTGCCATATAAAATATTAATAATAATATAATAAATAATAAAATGATAATTTAACAAAAAAATTGAAAATAAAAAAAATAGAAATCTCTCATTGAAATGAAAATAAAAATAAATAAAAAAACACTTCAATTAATTAAGCAGTTAGCTTGTTATTGTTTTCAGTATTATTATAATGATAATTGTACTAAAAAAGTTTTCTATTTTATGCTTATACTTTATATATATAAAATAAGAATAAAAAGCAATTTTAATTATAATTATAATCAGCTGTTTTTCATTACATAAATGTCTACGCGACCTCAGTGTATCTTTCCATTAAATTTCTATTTTCCTTGGTATTCATTCGAGTGAATCGCATCGTTTTTTTTTATTCTAAAAAATACCAAGACTTTTGTTATCAACAAATCCGTGAAAAATGTTGGTAAATCTCTTGTTGAATGATATATATATATCATCTTGAAATACTTTTTTTTCTTTTTAATTTCATCTGATAGTAAAGGATATGAACAAGTAGAAATAGTCAAGATGTGTCAGACAAACAATATAATAAATAAATGAATTAAAAAGTAATAAAACAACATTAAATATAATTTTTAATTTGTAAAAATTTTAAAATAAAAAAACAATAAAGTATTTTGTAAAATTCATTGTACTTTTTTCATGTAAATAGAATGTAATATTGTTTAAAAAATTTATTATAAATATGTCAAGAATTGTGGACAAATATAACACTTTAACAAACTTTAATATTTTGATAAATACAAAATGTATAAATAAATATTAAAACAATCATTTCTAAATGAAAATTATATGTATTTTATAATTTTCAATATTACAAATTCATTATAGAATTGGCAGTTCAAAGTCCAATTACTGTTAAGTTGATAATATCATCTTGAAAACGTGACACATGCATTTCAACTTTGACAAAATTTTACAAACTAGATGATTAAATGAATTCCTATCCATACCTTACACAGGCAATGCGATCGATATATATATTTTGCATCAAAATTTGGCATAACACTGTATGGCACGTATACATATCGTGATACTTGCTTTGCACGATAAATTTAAAAAAATATAAAAAAATATAAAAAATAAAATTTCTTTACTATGCTGAACACGTGAATACATGTATACTTTACACATGTATTCATTTTTCTATGTATATTTTCAAATAACTTTGTATGTGAAAAATATTTTAGTAAAAGTCGAAAAAAAAAAAAAAATAAATATAAAAAGACAAAAGAATTTTTCTACTCGTGAATTGTTTTGGTGTAATGGCACATGGACTATACAAGTACTATTGCTTATATTTTCGATACATTTTAAAATAAAAAAAAAAAAAATTAAAAGAATAAAACCTTCAATTTTTTATTTTATTCATTTTACTTTGCAAACAAATATTATTTATTCTTTGATTTTAAAAAATAGATTTAGTTTTATATTATTGTGGCCACTTTTGAGAGTTTGAAAATAAAAATAAATGTATAAAGTATAAAAAAAAAAAAAGATAAAGAAAAATATTGTGAGACAAAGAATAAAGAAAAAAAATGAAAAAAAAAAGCACGTTCTCGCGGTTTTCAAATAACATACAACTATTTTTAAGATTTGACATGTCTTAGGTAGGGTTTTGTTGGTTCAATCGACTTTTATTTTTTTTTTTTTATAAAACTCGATAATAAAACCAACAAAGAATAGACAAGTGTGGACACCACAATATTTTCAATTTTTTTAAAAAAACTTAACAATGGTTTAAAAGTGAAGAGCGTCAGACGATCAACGAATCAAGAGCCAAATAATAAAAATAAACAAAAAAAAAAAATACAAAAATACAAGTACGTATGTGACATACTCGATAGGCTTACATGTGCTTGAAAAAATAAAATATAAAATTATATTTTTCAAAATTTGTCTCTTTAAAAAAATTAAAAAAACAGTTTTATTTCCAAAAAAATTATTTCACTGTACTACTACCACTGCTACTACTACTAATAAAAAAAAACGATTGATTTTAAATTTAAAAATAACACATTCTATTATAAAAAGAACAATACATTTAAAAAAAATCAAATTTGATATTAAATTTCAATTAACAAAAAGTATACAGACCTTTAATCAACAGAAAAAAAAATTTACAATAAAAAATCAACTAGTACACACGTGTGTGTTCATGTATCATTATAAAAATTCAAAATTTTCAATCTGGAATTTCGTTATTAGGCACTGTAAAATCATTGTATATCAATACACATTTATATATCTATACATCAATTCATTGTATTCCTGTGTGAATATATACGACACGCGATATTCGATGCTTTCAGTTTGATCGGTTTTCTCTCCTACCATCTATCCAATTGCAATTGTTTGCTTCTGACTACAATCACGTATACATTCTCCGAGAATAGATGTACATGTTCGAATATATACCTACACTAAATATACATTTATATATCCACATCAATACACCACGTCGACAACAATCTAGATCTCTTAATTTCCGTTGACAACAAAATCACGTTAGGCATCAACAACATTCATCAATCCAAATAAATATAAAAAAAAATATATATTTTGTGTCATTTTTTGAAATTCAATTTAACTTTATTATTATTATTTAAATTATTATTATTATTATTTAGATAAAAAAAAAGTGAGAATGAGTATTAAAGTCAAGGTAATAAAAAATAGATGTCCAATTTGTGGGGAGAGTTTTACAGAATACATCAAACATTTGATATGGGGTATATGTAGGGTGATGTTTTTTTGATTTAAACAATGTTCCTTTTTCACAAAACAACCTGCATTCTATTTTGTCGACAGTTAGGGTATCATCCCTGTCCACCTACTTTTCTTCATATACACCCATACGTATTATTATCACCACCAGTCTTTTGCACAAATTTTCCATGTATTTGTGTTTGTCTGTATATATACTCAAACACACACAGACTTGTGGACTTTTATTGGGTTAGCTTTCTAGCAACCCTCTATAATCAAATCCAATTCTATAACAGTATCTTTCTCTCTTTTGTACCCACCCTATTACACACGTGGACCCTCTTCACACGAAAGGAATGTTAATGCGACAATGCCTCTGTTCTGACTCACCTATATAGCAAGTGGTAGGTCCATGAGGGTGCAAAACGATGCCGCCAAATTTAGATCCATATACAAATATATACAGAGAAAAAAAAAAAGAGATAGAGAGAGATGAAAAATGAGACCATATAATGGAAAACCTTCAAATGGATTTTCACATTTTAAACATCCTCTTCTTGGCAGTGACTTTTTTTTTCTATTTACGTATCTTTTTTTTTTTTTATTTGTTAAATCTAAAACGCAATTTCACTCCCTTTTATAATCTCTAATCATTAATCGATAATATATTTAAATTATATTGACAATATGTATTATTTTATTTATTTTATTTTTTCTTTTGCATTAAAAACTTTTTTTATAAATTATTTTTTAAAGTTTATATTTTTTATATATTTTTTTTTTTTGTCTTTATTGAGTTAGTAATCACATTTGCAATTTTTCAATCGATCACGTTCAAGTTTATTTATCTCGAGGTGATATACAGAGTAAAAAGTCGCCTACGGCTGTCAAGAAAAGTAACTTAAAATTGAAGTTATATGCGTCCGGCAGCTATACCAATAACTTGCCAGACGGACAGAAACAGATATTATATGCGCATTGGGTCCAATGATTTTTGCTGAGACTAGTTTTGCTGTTTTTCGTCTTTCTCTTCGTATTTTTTCCCAACTTTTTTTTTTTTTTTGCCTGTGATAGGATGGTAGCCATCGTCAGCTACGTGATGTGGTTACTGCAACTTTTTTTATTTTATTTTTCTTCTTTATTCATTCATTTTTTTTATTTTTATTTTTTATTCTATATCAAACTACTTTTTAGAGTAGTGATCAGTGATCGTTACTGCAGATCAATCGTAATATGGTTTAGGATTGTAAATTGAATTTTTTTTATACTGACTACGATGGGATATCACACCTTCTTTTCATTTTCTTCTACTCGACAGGATTCAACAAAGAGAGATGAAAAATTTACTCTTTTATTTTTAGACCCTACTACTTTTCATGAATTTTATTCTTTGATGCAAGTCACGTGTCTATGTGTGTGTGTGTTTTTATGTATGAAAAAAAATTTCAAGTATCACAAAGAATAAAGTTTGCAATCAATATCATTAAAATATTCTGTTGATTTTATTCAAGTATGAGATATATATTTTTAACAAATGAAAAAATTGAAATTCTCAAGTTTGTGTCAAGGATCAGGTTGTTATGATATACTCGGTTGAACGAAGATGAATTGGAAACTGTCAACCGTTAACTATTTCGACATTGATCGAAATGCTGACAAATTCTGTCATCGTATTCAATCGATGATCATATTGTTATTTAACTTTTGACCTGATTTTTTTTTTATGTTAAGCTATAATACTGTACAGACAGGACATTGATTTATTTTCATATGAATAAATTGAGCGTAAATACATTGTTTTAAATATTGAACGTTTGAAAAAAAAGAATACTTAGTTTTGATGCCAGGAAAAAAATATACATGTCTTTTGAATAGATAAATCATGGTAACCTCTAAAGAATTAAATTAAAATTCCAAGAAGTAGGACCCAGAGGATTTTTCAGCAAGCTAAATGTTGCTTAAAAAGTTTTTACAAATTTATTCAAATAGTTCATTTGATCTGCACTACATACAACCTATGTAAAATAAAACTTTTTTTATTTCTTCTCTTATAGAAAATGAATTAGTTGTATTCGATGATTTAAAGAGAGTCTCAAAATTATATGTGTGCAAATAATTTTTGGCAATCTATCGATTTTATTAAAATTAAAATAATTATAAAAAGCAATTCAATATAAAACTAGAAAATATTCATTTGAGATTAAAAAATAATTGTAGATTTTATAATGAATATATTTTAAAAAATAAAAAACCAAAATATAAATATATTTAGAGGCATTTTATTTGTGCAATCAGCATTAAGGGTTAGGGTAGCTAAGCGAGACATGTCTTGTGTTTCTCCAATACAGCAAAACATCTCTGTTGTTGCAGCTGAACATTCAGACCAAGCTGCACTAGTACCTTTACTACAGCTAAAAAGCTCTAGTGTTCAGTTTAAACAGAAATAAATCACTCTTGAGAAAAAAAAAAAAAAAAAACATTTCACAGCTAATTCGCGTGTCTTAGAAAAAACAAAAAAAAAAAAAAAACAATATATACTTTTGTTATCCAAAAGAATCTTTAAATATATAAATATACTTTTTCATTTTTCAAATAAAAAATATCATAATAATTTATTTTATTATATGAAAAATTTTTTAGTGGGCTATTTATTCAATTCATCAAGCAGAACTAATTTAGCCGGATGATAAAATAAAAACAGTTATACTTTTCATATGTTTAATAAACATAACCATACACAAAATAACAGTGTGTATATTTGTGTGTGTATATATAAACAAGAAAAGAAAATCTTATATATTAAGATTGTGAATATTTTTCTGTGTCGTAAAATTTATACTCTGTCAAAGTGGGGTAAACAACCCCTGTATTACCCTGTGATCTGTCGAGCGATATATTCGAATCTCTGGTTTCTGTTTTTTTTTATTATTATTATTATTATATTTTTCTTTTTTCATTGCAAAAATTCAATCATATATACTTATCAAAAAAATCTAGTAACTTCCACGTGAATTATTTTCCATCTGTATATAAAAAGAGAAAAATAATAAATCCCGCAAAGAAAAAAAATAATGTAAAAGTAGATTTCGAAAAAAAAATACAAAGAATGTTTAAAAAAAAAAATGTCAATCATTGAAATTTACATTTTTTTATTTCTGTGACTATTTGTCTTTTACATTTTTGTTCTAGTTGAGCAAATATTTGAATCTATTTTTTTGTAATCTTTAATTTTTCGAGAAAATTTCCTCATCACTTTTATTATTTGCTCTATAAATCTATATACATTAATTGAATTTATAAATTTATATATATAAAAATATACAATTTAATTTTTAACACATAAAAAAAAGGAAAACAGAATAACATAAAATTTTTTTATTTTTAGTGTCATTTATTTTTTTTATATTGTTAACAGTGTTAGTACAAGAAGTCTGCAATTCATTTTACTTTGAAACTGATGTATTCGTGGCATAAGACACTTCAGCGGTTATGAAACGACAACGTACTGAGAGCTTTCGTCCTTTACCTTGCAATAAGAAGACTTCAACTTTTTTCCTTCTCATTTCTCTTCTCTCATTTTCCATAGCACTCTCAGGCGAAATGTTTTGCATTTTAAGAAGGTGTCGGGGAAAAAGCTCTTCTATCTTTTTCTCGCTTTTTTGCTTTTTCATTTTTCATTTCTTTTTTTCATAATATCATCCAACTTACTCTACCTGTCAAGACACCCTCTCATTCTCAATTTTAGTATCGTCATTATTACCCACTGATGTGCTCTATAAAATTCACAAATAATGTGTCTAATTTCAGGTCACTCAGTGCATCCATAAAATAAAAATAATAAAAATTTTAAATACCATTTAAAAATTGTATTAAAAACATTAGCTATATCATTTTCAAGTTGTAGAAAAAAACCAAACAATATAAAGCTTTAAAAAATAATAAGATTTCCGGTGTTTTAGTTTGAAAATAAAATTCCTAGGGGGAATGACAATAAACCGTGACTGGGATTCTGGCAAGTTGGCGGTTTATTTTAAGTAATTTACATGTACGTGCCTTGGAGATCGACCGTTGGTTTGTAAATATATATATATGAAAGCAAAGAAAGACGTTTCGTCTCGTTAACTACCAGAGTACCTAGCTTGGACCATTCAAAATTTTGCGCAAGCGTTCAAAATTATATATATATTCTTTAGTATATATGGGGTTTAACTTAAATTGGAGTCCCATCCTCCCTGATGATGTGAATGTCGTCTAGAATTCATGAGTTACCCTCATCGAAATGAGATTAGTTCAATATTAAGTTGAGTACTTTGTATGTGTATCTACAAATTATCAAAATCATGTGTTTTTTTTATAAAAATTATAATTTTTTTTTTTTTAAATTATCAATTCTTATCGTAGAAATAATTTTACCAAGTATTTTTTTTTTTTTTTTGATATATTTTTACAATTTGGATATGCTTGAACAAGTAAAATCAACAGATATTTTTTTTCATTATTTTAATTAATTTGAATAGGAAATTTTTACAAGGGATTTTATATAATATTGATTTTAAAATATTAAAATAAGGAAATATATATTTTTATTATCATAATGAAAATATATAATAAAAATAATGAAATTTTTTATTCAATTGCTTGCAGTTTCACCGATGCTATGGATTCCTCATCAATTAGTTGGTGCACCATTGGGTTTTTCAGTGACTCTTGAATGTTACACAGAAGCTCATCCAACATCTCTAAATTATTGGACTCGTGATGATGGAAGAATGATTCATGAGAGTAGAAAATACAATATTACATCTGTACCAGAAAAACCAGTTTACAAGACTCATATGACACTAACCATATTCGAATTAGAGGTAAAAATTTTAGTTTTTTCTTTAAATAATAGGATTAAATAGACATTCATTTCATTTTAAAATACTTTCAAGAGATTATTACTCAATAAACAAAAATAAATAGTAAAAAATATTAAAATTTATTTTAAAAAATGAAAACAAAAATCAGCTTAGCTACTCATATTTTAAAACATCAAAATTCAATAACCCTCTTTCTTTAATTTTTTTTTTTCGTATTACATGTAGAACTTTAAAATTCAAAATTTAATTTTCAATATTAAAACTATTACAATCATTTTAAATTCATCAAATTAATATATATTTTTAGAGAACCAAAAAAATACTCAATATGGAACGATCAATGATCTCTCAATCAACACGATTTTCTGATAAATAAAACCACGAAAATACAATTAAAAAAAATCATATATAACGAAAATTAAAATTTTCAATACTCCGGTGGGTTATGTGCAATTATTAGTTAGTGTAATTTTTTTTTTTCAAATAAAATGTCATATTGTTTAGTCACAACACTACGAAATTTTATCGTAAACATATGTTCATCTGTGTGAGTGAGCAGGGCTGCCAACACTGCGCGTCGAATCTCCACAAAACATGATTTTGTTGGGTTCCAATGTAAATCGGGAAAAAAACAGCCACATCAAATTTTTCTATTAGAATTCTAATAACTCCGTGAGTTTTAAAGTTATCGTTTTCAAAATAGCGGCGATTTAAAGATCAAAATAAAAGGAAACTTTTAATTAATCGGTGCAAATCGATCACGCTTACAGATAAAAAGTTATTTAATATTTAAAAAAAAAAAGAAAAAAAGGTTTTTAACATTTTTGGCTCTGGCAACTTTAATAATTATTTGAGAAAAAATCGAAAATATACAAATTAAAGAGATGGAAAATACGCTTCTTTTGGTTTTAACACGAAGTGTCTCTGACAACTACTTAAGAAATGAGAGCGTTTTTTAATTTTCGGTAGAAAAATCCAATACGTAGGTGACGCGAAGCGTCCCACCTACGTAAAATATTTTTTTTTGAATTAAAAAAATTCAATTAAGCAGAATAAGACATCAAATAAACGACTATTTCAATTTAATGACTCAAATTATACTGTTATATATTTTTATTTTTATAAAATAAAAAGTTTTAACTTTTAATTTAAATACTAAAACACCTACTAAAATTAAAAAAACAAAAAAGCTCAATATCAAGCTCATTAACTACTGCAGTAATAATTACTAATGAAAATATATAAATAATTTTTGTATATATTTCAGCCTCAAGATTATGGCAGCTACAAATGTGTAGCTAAAAATCCACGTGGTGAAACTGATGGAATAATACGTCTCTACAGTGAGTACAAACAATAGAAATATTAAAAATAAAATAACAATAATATTATTGTAATTTATGTAGTTGTATAATTTACATTTGTTAATGGCTAATGAGTAATGACTAATGACTCAATGACGTATCCAATACATAATATTTACATTTTGCAAATTCTTGAAATTCAATATGTATGCAACATATTAAATCAATATCAGTTAGAATATCTCAATACATATTATGTACTCAAAGTATCAAATAACACCATCTATCTGTAGACATATTTATAAAACTTTGAAGACGAAAATTGTATCTTCAAGCATTGAAAATCATATTTCAATTTTTTCTTTTCTTCTTATTTTTTATTTTCTTGTTATATTTTTATTTATTTATTTTCTTTTCTTTATTATTTTTTTATGAATTCAAGACACGACGAAACATACCATATAACAGGGTAGAAAAGTAGATATATAGTATATGTATATATATAATAATGTGTATCGAAATAATCTTCAACTCCATGCCCCAACAAGTACGTTCTTTTTATTACGAGGTATCTTGGCTTCTTTTTATCCTTTGATCTCGATTTTCTCTGGAATCTTTTAGTTTCGATCTCAAATGAATCCCTCGGACTTTGCCAAGTGATATATACAAAGTTAAAATAGTGGTATGGGAGATAATACTCAAATAAAATACATAGATCGAATTCGAAGATAAATGAAAATTGACAGAAAATATATATTAGTTTTTTTTTTTTTTTTTGTTCTTCTTGTTTATATTTTTATTGTTGGGATAAATTTTAATAAGCTATATAAAGTTAAAAAAACAAAACTAGTTAAATTGTGAAAATAAAAAAAAAACAAATGCTTAAATGTATAAATGACACGTGAAAATAGGTATGAAAACTTGTGGTGAACCAGAACAAAGCAAGCTTGTGGGCTATTTAAATACACGTCAATGTATGTGAATGGGTATGTGTGGGTGTATGTTGGTAATGTGGCCAGTTAGCAGCACTAAATTAGCATGCATCAGTTTTTTGCATTAGTGACATTCAAATGAAAAGAGCCAAGGGTATTTTAACATAAAAGCTGGAAGTTGCAATAAAAGACTCTAAAGTTCATAAAGACATTTTCATGTATGTATGAATATATATATTTTATCATTGCCTCTTTTTTTTTATTTTTCCTCTTTGACTTTTTTGTGGAAAAAATAAAAAAAATAAAAAAACGTAAATCGGATCATTTCATGATGCGGCCTCAGAGGGCATAGAAATAAATTCATTTGCGTAGAATATATAAGTAAAAAGGAATCAATTTGGTTGCAGATTATTTTCATTGAATAATAAAAAAAAATTATGATATTTTATTTGAAAAATGAAAAAGTATATTTATATATTAAAAGATTCTTTTGTATGGCAAAAGTATATATTGTTTTTTTTTTTTTCTTTTTTGTTTTTTCTAAGACACGCGAATTAGCTGTGAAATGTTTTTTTTTTTTTTTTTTCTCAAGAGTGATTTATTTCTGTTTAAACTGAACACTAGAGCTTTTTAGCTGTAGTAAAGGTACTAGTGCAGCTTGGTCTGAATGTTCAGCTGCAACAACAGAGATGTTTTGCTGTATTGGAGAAACACAAGACATATCTCGCTTAGCTACCCTAACCCTTAATGCTGATTGCACAAATAAAATGCCTCTAAATATATTTATATTTTGGTTTTTTATTTTTTAAAATATATTCATTATAAAATCTACAATTATTTTTTAATCTCAAATGAATATTTTCTAGTTTTATATTGAATTGCTTTTTATAATTATTTTAATTTTAATAAAATCGATAGATTGCCAAAAATTATTTGCACACATATAATTTTGAGACTCTCTTTAAATCATCGAATACAACTAATTCATTTTCTAAGAGAAGGAAATAAAAAAACCGTTTTATTTTGTAATATACATTGTATAGAACTTCAAGTATTAACAATTAAAAAATTAATTTCTGTTGCAGTAGTAATTTGTTTTTGTGTCAACACTTGATAAAATTAATATACTTAAGCACATATTCATTATTACTACTATTATCAGTAATTAAATTATTTATGAATTGTAAAATTAACATAAACAAAAGTACTATACACTTAAAATTACGTGGTTATAGCAGTCACATATATATGTCAAAAGTTTTATATTAACCAACATAAAAAAAGATTTGTTGTCAAATGAAAAGAACAAGGGGAAATATGGGGGAGTCGAGGGGGTGGTATACAATCTTGAAGAAAAGAGAGAGGGATGAAAAAAAAAAACTGCAATGAAACATTGAGACAGAGTATTTTTTAGGACATCCACAAAGATATCATATATATATATAAATTTATTATTAAAGCTTGCCTAGACGCCAAATTGCCTGGTGTTTCGTTATATCAAAACCTTTTACCCTTGTCACACTACTTTATTCTTTTTCGACTCGAAATTATCACAAGCTATTGTTTTTTTTTTTTTTCTTCTTTTTCATTATATTATTCCTTTATTTTTTTTTTTCATATATCAAAACAATAAGATACGATGAAAATGAAAGAAAAAGTTTTAAATGAACAGACCGTTAAATTGGTTCCACTTGAGCCACTCAAGCCCGCACGAGCGATTAAAAATACAATTATTTATCTGGTAAACTTGGGAGGGAAAAGAGGCGGGATGATGAAATTGAAGATTTTTCTTTTGTTAATATAAAAACAAAGAATAAGAAAAAAAATAATATAAATTTATATTTATAAAACTTGAAGAATGAGAAAATATAAAAAAATTTGCTTAAAGCAAAAACATAAGAAAGGTAAAAAATATAAAGTTTTTTTTTTCTTTTTCTTTCAAGTGATACAAGGGTAGCATCGTAGTGATCCACTCAGGGGTTACAAGTCTATACTACCACTAATATTATATAACATAATAATAATAATAATAATAATAATAAATGTATATTAAACTGTATAAAGTGAATATTTTATTATTAGTTCGTGACGACCGCAAGTAAAGTAAAATCACTGCTTTTTCGTGTCGTTTTTTATCAACTTTTTAAGCTCAACTATTTCGCTCCAATTATGAATTGATCAAAAGTTTCATAACTTGAATGACATAATGAACAGAACACCATAAGCATTTGTCTGTTGGTTTAAGCTTCCCGGGCTTTTATAGCCAACTTGTAGAAAAAAAAAGAAAAAAATGTAATCGAATTTTAAAGACATTTTATAAAGAAAAAAATGAAAAAACAAAACAACTCAACTTTTAAAAAAATTAGTCAAGATAAAAAAAAAATTTCAAGTTGTTTGTTCAACGCTGAAGTAATGAGAAAAATACACGTCAGAGGTTGGGATAGTAAAAATGGAAAAAATAAAAAAAAAGGCAGGAAGGGATAAAAGTGCCTTTTTCATTTCGCTAAAATCTTTAAAGATTTTCAACTAAGCCTTAACATTGGCGTCGCGACCAGGCTGTTAGTCTGACAGCACTTGGTAACCGGAAAACTTATTCATTAACCCTTCTTACTCATTGCACGCTTGAAATAAATTCATCTTTCTGCCTCAGAAATTTTATCATGGCATAAAAAAAAAGATTAAAAATTTATCAGTCACGAAGAAAAAAAAAAAAATTTATATGCAGATATGTAAAAATGATAAATGACTAAAGCTATACAGTTAGTTAATTATAAAACCATTTAATTTGATGGATTTTTTAAATATGTCATTAGCAAGATTTAAAATAAATGTAATAACATGTCAAAAAAATTTTCATGTGTTGATGTAAATACAAATTTTAAAATTATATGAAAAAAAAAAAAGCTTGATTGGATTTATAAAGTCAATTAAATTTTTAATTATAAAAAAAATATAATTTTTCAAATGATAAAAAAATTTTAAACTCAAAAATTATCGTTAAATCAATATAAAAAATATTTTTATATTGACAAAATAAATTAAGCCAATAATATGTTTTAAAATACAGTACATAAGCTTTGAAATTATAAAATAATCAAAATTTTTAACTATATTTACTGCAGCATAAAATAACATTTAAATATCATAAATTCTCAATAAAGTCAGATTAGCAAAATACATTTAAGCTCGTGAATATTTGCTGAAGGACATTTTACAAACTTACTGGTATACAACTATGAAACAATTTATCTCAAACAAATAATATAGTTATGTGTTATTATAAACCACTAGTATTCTAAGCTGATTAACAATGGTCAATCTAATATCAAAGATATTTGCTTGATTTTCAAACTATTCGCAAGTAATATTACACCGAAAAATATTTGCACAATTAAAATGCCATTGCAAAGTTCACAACAAATTAAAAAAAAAAATTATAAATGAAAAAAAAAAATACAAATTTATGAGGAAAAGAAAATTAAAATTATATATTTATATCGAAATGACACCACCCTGACTTTGCAGACAGTTTGACTAATGTTGTATCAATATATAAAAATTATTTTCATTAAAAAAATTTCATAGTTACATAATGAAAAAAAAAGAAAAACATTTTTCTTCAATATTTTATGCTTTCTGTTGACATTAAAAAATTTCTGTCTTTCATTGTCTCACCAATTTTCACACGTTAATTTCCATTTTCTTATATTTTTTTTATTTTACCATCGTCTGCCTTTTATTTTCGCTCATCGGTCTTTCATCAATCTTCTATCTCCACGCTTTTTTTTCCCCAAGATTTTCTCACTTGGGAGACTTTACTTCGCACATCGTATTCGTGACTCTTAGCGTGAAATATCGAAAAAATTGCTGGTAAAAAATAAAATGTAAAAAAAAATCCAAGATGATGATAGAAAGAAAGAGAGCGAGATGATAAATACATAATATATACCATAGGACATTTTTATTTGAAAGTCAGTTAAATATTTAAGTAAAAAAATGACAAAAGATAATTTAATATTTAAGTTCAATTTCAAAAAAATTATAAAATTTAAAAAAAAAAATAAAAACAATTGAAATTAATTTTTAAAACTTTCAATATAATAATATTTAGGTGTTGTCTAAATACTAGAATTATAATTTCATGAAATTTATGCTTAGAAATATTTTTTTTTCAAGTGGGATCAATCGTCGAAATTATAGAATTTTTTCTATTCATCCGCGAAGAGCATAAAAATGAAAAAAAAAATAAAAATAATTGAAATTAAATTCCAAAACTTTCAGGATAATTATATTTTTGTGTAGTTTAAATACTAGAATGCTAATTTCATGAAAATTATAATCGGAAATATATTTTTAACTAGCAGACCTTCATCAAAAGGTCCGAGTTTTGCATAAAGGTCGCAGCCAAGAATAAAACTCCAAAAAAAAATAAAAATTATTGATATTAAATTTTAAAAATTTGAGAATATTAATATTGAGGTATTGTCTAAATACTGAAATCACAATTTCATAAAATTTTATCTTAAAAATATTTTTAATACGCATGGGAAATTTAAAATTTAAAGAACACTTAAATATTTATGTAAAAAAAGAGATAAATAAAAATCTATGTATTACATAAAAAAATAAATAAATGAAAAAAAGAAAAATCAAGATAAAAAAAAAGAAAGAACGTTAAACAAAGTTGTATGACTATTTGAAGTTGAAGAACGACTTTTTGAATTGACTTTTTAAAAAGGGGGCAAAATAAGTTTGGCAATTTCTTAAAGCTAATCTTAAAGGTCAGTCAGCATTGAGTTGCCACAGGGGGTTGTGTAAAAACTTATATAGAGAAATCAAAAGAGATAGGCAAAGAGGGTGAATGTCAGCAAATTCAAGTTAACAACCAAGATGGGTATTTCATGAATTATACAAATGTCTCGTCGAAGAAGGAGAAGTCTCTTGAGACTAAAATAATGCGAATGCGTGCACCAAAGCTAAACTAAATTTCCCCTCTTTAAAAAAAAAAAATAAATAAATAAATTTTATCAGTCAACTTTGACAATTTTATTCTACATTTTTATTATACTCAATTTTTCACCAAAAAAAAAATATATATATATTTTTTTTTTTTGTATAATAATTAATCCATCAAAATTAAAATAAAATAAATTGATTATTAATCATGAAGATGATAATTTGAGGCTTCTGTGTGTCATAGTAAATTTTGGTAGATAAAAAAAGAAATAAAAAAAAGAAGACTCGATGTATTCAGCATGTCTATTACGACCACACAATAAAGCCTTTAATTAATTCAATCATCCAGAGTCCTTTGATGCTTAATCTATCACCACTTATTTGGTACCATATAGCTTTTTGGAAATAATTTGACTAGAATCAGTTAGTATAATAGCTTCAACAGTGGTAAAAAAAAAAAAAAATAGATAGGCATAAAAATTGAAACAATTGAAGATAAAATAAAATTTGATAATTGTAAAATTGTTTTTGAATTTTTATCGATGAAATTCATGATGTAAATCAAATTTAAAATTTTTTATAAGCTAAATTTAATTTATTTTACCTGGAATAGCTAGTAAAAGATATAATCTTGAATAAAAAATTTTACTCTTACTTGTAATTGAAAAAATAAAGACACCAAGAGAGGGAGAGACAGAAGAAAAAATTGTGAGATATATATAATAAGTAAAAGTAACTGTCTCATGTTTCTGGACAGTGAGTTAATCCACATGGATATATATATATATATTTAACACATCTCATGAAGGTATCATGAACGGTTACCCGAACTCGATAATTGTGGCAACATTGGTGGCAAGCCGTGTGAGGCCACACGATGTTGCTTATTAAGCGACATGACAGCCCCCATCGTAATTGATTGAACCAGAATGAATTATGTAGTTACTCACTCTCCATCTCTCCATTGACCTTTCTCATCAACATCATCATCATCATCATTCATCAATCAAATTCTGTTACATTCTTATATAAATTTCATCATAAATTAATATTCAAAATATCTTACGATTGTCTTACCTAATCAAGTCAATAAAAATTATAATCATTAAAAAAAAAAAACAGTTTACCCCACATGTTTATTCTAATCTAAATTTATTTTATTTTTTTTATATTAGGCTTTAGTTGTACTATCTAGTTGAAAATATATTTTCATTTGTCTAATTATTTTTAACAGTCAAATGAATCTTAAATTCATTCAACAATTTAAACTTGAATAACACTGTAACAATGAAGAATATACTCAAAGCTATATCAAGTTTGAAAAAAAGACACTATTGGGTATTATAAAATAGATACGATAAATGCCGATCACGTTTGTCGATTCTTTTTCCTGAATCTTATCCAAAAAGTATTTGAAATCGGTAGAAAGAGTGTTATTAAAACACGAGGAAGATTGACATGCGAGTAAGAACATCTCTTGAATATAAAATTACCATTTCAAACGTTTTAGTTATATCAAGAATCGATTACAATTTTTCTTTTTTTTTTTGTTCATTAAATCGTAACCAAAAATTTTCATTTACATATTATTGACTTAATTTTCTCTTTTGGTTATTCTGATATTTCAAAAAATTTTCACTTGTTTTTAAAATTATACTACTGGTGTGATTATTTATAATTAAATTGAAATGTAACACTCAAATAAAATCAATCTTCAAAGAGATACAATTTGATACTCCCAAATTTTCAACTCATAAATGTTGTCTATGATAATTTTTTTATTTTTTTTATAACCTATTTTATGCAGACAAAAATTTAGTTGGCATACATCGTTCAAATAAACACACCCCCACACACATATACAATTGTATAAAAAATTTCCATATTGAAATTTCATTCATTTTTATAATTAAAAAAAAATTTAATTTACTAATTAAATCCACCATAATGGAATTATAATTTTTTTTAATTCCAAAAATTTGTCGTTGTTTATTTAAAACAAACAAACAAAAATTTTGATCCACAAATTAATTAATTAAAATATAAGCAGTTTTAATTTTAACAACAAATATTATTGAGTAAAAAAAAAAAAAAAACTAATTTACGTAATAAAAATTATGGAAAAAAAATTTTTTAAATATTATTCTTAATTATTAAATAGTAGATTTATCAAAGCACTTAATTTATTACACTTTTTCAAAAAGAAAAAAACAAAATGAATATTATTTTTTATTTTTTTCTCAATTCAGAAAATTCATCTTGGACATATTCAAGACTTGATAATTGATTGTCGAGGGTGAAAGTCATTTAGTGCGAAGAAAATAAAAAAAAAAATTTTTTTTCTTTTATGTATTAACTGTTGCTATATATGTATATAATATTTAAGATAAAAATTTCTTAAAATAATTTCAATATATAAACATAGTATTGCCAAATAATGAGAAATCGTGAATTTCAGTGACGAAAACCGGAAGTAATATACAGTTAAAGAAAAGTCAAAGATTTTTTTTTTTTTTTGGGATTGTATACTTAATATATACAATATATGAAATAGGTATATATATAAAGTATATAAGTAAAAGAATCCGTTGACGGGCCGCAAGATTGATTGAAGTCACGAGATGGAAAATTAACGGTCTACCTCGGTAGGGGCGCAGACGATCTGACGGCTTCAAGGAATAGGGAGAAAAGCATAGTGTGACAGCAGCTGCATACTAATTCACTTGGTCTTCCATTTTCTCTTTTTCTCTCTCATACTCTCTCTCTGTCTCTCTCTATTTTTTTTTACTTATCTATATATATTTTAGGGGTTATAACATTTTTTTTTTCTATTTTTTTTTTTCACTTTTTGACCTTACTCATGATTATTGATGCTACCTCACTGTCACCTTTGATAAAATCAACAAAATTATTTTGAATTTATATAATCTTGATATTTCTAAATAGATATATTTTAAAAAAATTATTAAATTTTATTGAATTATTATATATATAAATTTATAACAAAGAAAACTGTTTTTTATTTTTTAATTTTTTGTTTTTTATTCACGTCTTAATTTATACTGGTGAAAATATTAATTACAACATTTCAATTACAAGAAAAATATATAATTATAATAATTGTTGACTGAAAATTCTGGATAATGAATTGGTATGTTTCAACAAGAATTGTCTATTTGCCCAGTTGAATAATAAATAAAGGAAAGATAAATATAATGAATGAAATTGAATAAAATTTGTCTTCAAGAAAAATAAAATATTCTCGTGTTGGAAAATTGAGAATGAATAGATGTGTAAAGATTGTGCAATCAGGCTAATTAAGAGGTATTCAAAATTTTAACGAGTTTTCTGTAAACTTTTGTCAAACCACTTTTGTCCAGAGGAGCAAGTTATTTCATCCTTCATACCACTGCGGCTTATATTGTATATATTTTATTAATTCATGTAAAATTTTGCCGGAAAAACAATGGTAAAAGAAGAAGAAAAAAAAATCCCCGCAATTCACTTGCACAAGGTATACATAATTACAGCAATATTTAATAAAAATATATATTAAAAATAAAAGAAAATATTATAACGAAAAAAAAAAAAAAAAAGTTTTTTGTCTTTTTTCAAATATTAAAGTGCAAAATTTATATTACACATATGTGCTAAAGCATGAGGGTCAATCATCAATCAGTGACTAGAGTAAAAATTAAATGGCCGAGACAACGACTTTTAATATATATTCTACGTTAAAAGTTGGCTCGATAAATCAAAAGTGAAAAGTCACTGTCTAACTCTGTCTGGTAGTCGCTGGCCTGCCACTCATTTTAAACGAACAAAATGCCAGCTCTTTGTCGTTAGTAATCATTTTTTTTTTATTTATTATCACTTCATTTCTTTTATTTCACTTAAAAAATATATCTATCTATTCATTTAACATTTTTTTTCGTTATATTTTTTCTCTACATACACTGTTTCATGGTTTTAAATATTTTATTTAATATTTATATTTTATTTTCTTTGTATCATAATAATCCATTCAATTGATAAATTAAATTATCATAAAAATTATATATTTATAAAAATAGTAACACTTAATTTCTATGAATAATAAAATTTAATTATTTACCATTAATGTGAATGAAAAAGCTGGATCATTGACATACTGTCAATATCAATTTAAACTGTAAATTTTAATTGTCTTATAATGTCATCAATAGATCAATCAAATAATAATTTAATTATTTTTAATATATATTATATATCTATTTATAATATATACATTGATTGATAAATATTTTTTGTTGATAATTTCATACTGTCAAGGATTTAATATATATTCAAAGTTCAAATCAGTAACTTAATCCATCGGAAAATTCTAGACACGCTTTGTATTAGACGATGGCAGACCAAAGGCTGATTAAATACTTGAACAAGTTTTGAATGAGGGCTTTGAAGTTGACCAAGCTTGTTTACATATACACCATGTTATTTTGTTACACAGTTATCTCTCAAGTGTTGCAATGTACACTCTACTATAATTTTCATATATTAAATTTATATATACACATGTATAAATAAACAAATTGGATAATTGTAATTTGATATACACTAAATTTGTTTATTTTTAAAATTAAATTATATGTGTTTTTTTATTTTTTTTATTTTGATTAAATTATTTTATTTCAACACGCACACATAGATCAGTTTATATGGCTCGTTAAATTTTTTAATGGCTGTTGGACTATTTGAATTTGTTGGAATTTCAGCATCTGTTAGATAAATGTACAACTGTCGAGGTTACGAATTTGTGGAAATGCATACAACTCTAAAATGAACGTTTAGAAAATATATATATATATGTGTATGCAAGTTACTGGACGAATGACGAAATTAAGGATAATTATTCAAGTATATATACTCGGTCGTTGTACACTGGTACTTTGGTGAGTTAGATGAAAATATATAAAGAGAGAAAGACGAAGAGAAATGAAAATAGAGTACAGAGAAGGGATGAATAGTTTAAGGGATTGAAAATCTACTGCATGATGTGAGGATAAAATATGATGTAAAGCAACCAGTTATATAGCTTGCATACCATGTGCTTCAAAACTTTTACACACACACATATCTTTCTCTTCTTCCTTTATCTAATGTACATATATATTATTCTCTCCACACTGGGTTAATGCATCAGAGGTGGGCAAAGTTAGTAACAGGTGGAGCAATCTATAATCCAAGTATAATAATAATTCTACTTATATATATTAATAAAAAAAAAAAAATCTATATACATGTATTTTCTTATACTATCAAACAAGATAACTTTAATTAAAAACAAAAACTTTTTTGTTGCAGAGTCGGCACCACCAAGCACAAGTCCAAGTCCACTCACTACAGAACTATCGAAAAAAAGTGAGTGTATTTTTTTTTTTTTTCTTTTTTTATATAAGTATATACGTAGAGAAAAGAAAATGAAAAAAAAAAAGCTATTATTATTTATGTTATTAAATATAAAAGTTAAGAAAATATACGAATGAGTCACCAGAGAAATCTTCACTTTAATGTTTTGTTATTAAAAAAATATTTTTTTTATTTTACCCAACACTTTTGATATCATTTTTTTTTCTTTTGTTTTAATTATTTTCTCAATTTTTTTTTTTTAATATTACTGTATCAGGCTGGGACGTGCTAGCAGAGATGAACAATTCTATCGATGGAAATCCAAGTTCACTGACTTTTCAAAATGGCAAAGCTTCAAAAGGTAAGCATTAAATTTTATAAATTAATTTTTTCTTTTCTATATCTATCTATTATACACTCTTTTCAATGAAACAATAAAAATTATTAAAAACAAAAACATATTTAATCTACTGCGGTAAAAATTTTGGATTGTCTGACTATTGCATTTTTATACTACTTAAATTTACCTAATAAAATGTAATATTTAATTTTTTTTTTTTTTTTAATTACATTTGAACGTAAAATAATATAAAATCAAGATAGGTAAAATGTAAATAGATATAATAAAATATAAATTAAAATTTTCTTCAAAGAAAAAACCTATAATTTATGATAAAAATAAATATTATATTTGTAATATTATAATAAGCACTTGTAATGGATTTAAATTAATTGAAGTTTTCATATAAAATATTTCTCAAGAGTTTAAAATGAGTTGGAAATTTATGCACCATACAGTTTTTGATTAAAGATGGTTGGATAAAGAAAATAACAAAGCAAACATGAAAAGAGATGATGAAGAAGAAGAAGAAGAAGAAGAAAGCAATGAAGCTTATAGTGCCCTGAGAGTAAAAGAGTAGAAGGGGGCTAGTTCGTTGTAACATCAATATTTCATGTATGCTAACACGCCAAAACTAATAATACTCAAGCCCGAGGAAGACCCAAGAATAATATCAGCATTCGTGTACTCACGTTGTACATATACATAACATATCTACACATTTTGTCTATACACACATAACCTCACATACCTGCCAAACTCTACATTTTTTTTATCCTTCAAATATACACATTTTTCAACGAGCCATTTAATTTATCACTAGTATTATTTTTGACTTAATACATATATATATTTTCCAGTAAATAAATAAATAACTATATGACAAAAAAATATATATATTAGATAATTTTGCTGAAGAAAAAAAAAAGATCATGATATGAAAGATCGAGCAAGTTGACTTGCTTCAATAAAACAAGATGAGTCAAATGAAATTATATGAAAGTGTAAGAGAGATAGAAACATTGAAAGTTTGATACTAAAGGGATGAGAAAAGAGGAAAGAGGTGAGGTTTGTAATTGGTGTAACATCTGCGGTTTGTGTGGGGTTGCATTAATGTTTTCACCCTCGTAACGTCTTTTATACCCATCAGATTACAACGCCCTCAAAACGACTATTTTTTTTAACTCTTCTTTTCTTTCTTGAATTGAGGATAACTTTACTTTTAAATCTGTATAGATACGCATAATCTTATGATATATAGTTGAAATCAAAAATAAACTTTTTTGTCAACATTATATTATGGGACAAAATATATTTCAAAGTTTTATAAAAGGATCAAAGTTCGACAGTTATGATTTTAGATATATTCAAAGATACAACAAGCTATTAAAAGAAAATAAATTCACAAAAAATAATATTTTAGAATTAAATATTTCAGACAGATTAATCTATCAATATTTTTATGGAAAATAATTGTAAAATTTTCCAAGCTTTTCATTTATTTTGAGAAACAAAATATTTAAAATTTCAAAAGACATATTATCGTCGACTGTTAAAGACAATATCTTCAACAAGTTGTAGATAAAATAATTTTCACAATCTTAACCATTGATTTTAAAAGATAAAAAGTGGTAATGTTTAACACTCGGTCAAGAAATGCTTGATATGAATCTCCTGAATCCCAGTGCAAATAAATATTTCATCCAAGAATGCTTGGTCAAAAAATACCAAAAGATAAATTTACTATTCTTCAACTTTATTAGCCACATGTTGCATATTTTTTATTTTGATATTTTTCAATTAAAAGAAAAAAAAAACGTCATTCAAAAAGAAAATCAATTGAAATTAAAGACTGTTTTTTTTTTATCTTTACTATCTAATAATTTTTCCCCATAATTATAACAAAAAAAAATATTGATTAATATTTGAAACGAAGTCTATCAGTTATAAAATTATTATTTATATAAACTAAAACGTTTGAAGTAATTTCAATGTTCAAACAAATGCTATATAAATTTATATTTGAATGTATACTCAATTTATAAATGTATACGATATCTACTCATGAGTTGAAGTTTAGAAATCTGTTGAATGTTCAACAGAGTGAGTATAAGGATCGAGTAAATAAGGTATATGCTGAGAAATGTTGCTCAACGAGGTGAAAGCACAACTGAAACTCCTACCTCTCTTATATCTTTACATATACATAGTAGATAAAAACATTATAAGTATACACGTATAATATCAACATTAAAGATACAAACATACACTTTCAATTTCAACCCCAATAGACGGTAAAGTTAATTAAAAGGTTATAAATCGTCAACACTTTTTACGTGCAATTATAAATTATTATTATTCATCATTTATAATATCTACTATTTTTTATTTTATTTTATTTAAAACATCATACGTAATTTCTAAATTTGTATAACGAATAGAGACAGCTCCTAACTATTTTCAAAAAATAAAAATATCATTATGGCCCAAGTGAAGCTTGTCAGTCTTGTTATTAAAAAAAAATAGAAAATTATTTAACAATCAAGTATACGCCTTTGTTTATCAAGCATTATTTGTCAAGTAATAATATGACTAGTATAAAAAAAATAAAATAAACAGTACATATGAAAATAGGAGTAGTCACAATTAGCTGTTGCAATCAACAACTACATATAGATATGAAATTTAAACATATATATTTATATTTGTTTGTGTATATAATCTAAAAGTCATCAATAACAAGAAAGCTACTAGGTGTTGCTGGTGGTGGTGGTGGTGGTGGTGGTCGTTGTGCTAGTGTAACATTAATTAGAAACGGTAATACCTATAACCGCGCTCGTTCAATAATATAGAATAATGTAGTTTTACCATGGCAAGCCTCTCTCTGCCATTTCATTTATAACGATATCGTACGGTTAGTATAGTACAATAATAACTGTTTAATCGAGTATAGCAATGAGGGGCTAAAGGGAGAGATGTTTCTATGCGATTTTAATTAGCGATAGTGGGTCGCGATGCCAGCAGTGTGTCCGGATAGAAAAAAAAAAAAAAAAAAATTAACACAAAAAGGTGAAAATGTAACCATGGCTACATTTATTTGACATTTATTCCAATTTTTTTTAAATAGCTTTTATATTAAAATTAAAAAAAAAAAATGGTTATTCTATTTTACTTTTTTTTTTTGTTTTGTCTTGTTATTTTAAAAGATAAAAAAAATATTATAAAATTTTTTTTACAACGTAGTCTTGTGTTATAAGTAACCCATAAAAATACATATTTATTTTTGCATTTTATACGAAGAAAAAAGTATATTACAAAAAAAAAATTATGTTAAATTCTAAAAAAAACAATTAAACATTATTTATTATTAAAAAATTTAAATTAAATTTTAATATTTAAATAACATCTGCAATTATATACACATGTATACTGAATAAATAAAAAAAGTGACAGTAAAATTATTATATCCAAGTAAAAAAATTTCTCAACTACAAAATAAAATTTTGTCATATGACTTTGTTAATTTTCCATTATATAATTTTATCTTGACAAGTAAATGGCTTATAAATAATGACTCAACTGAAACTTGAATAATTAATAATCATCCTGGTCAGGGTCACCATTTATTTTACAAACTTTTTTTTTTTTAGAATAATCAGCTTTCAAGAAAATCGTAGTAAGATAAAAAATTAATTTTCATTTTACGTGGTTTAAATTGCATTATAAAAAAAAAAAAAAAAAACTATTGAATAATTATTTCTAAATATAAATATATTTTTCAACAATTTCAAGGTTAAATTTGGCTATTTAAAAAGCACAACAAAACACTGTCAATAATATCAAAATATCTACTAAAAATTAACTAAAAATATTTGAAATTCGCATCTTGATTTATCAACTAGTTTGAATATAATAATATCTCTCTACTATTATGTGTATATATATCGAGATGATGATCTGCAAATCAAGCTGAGCTTATATAATAGTCAACGCAGCTTTATTGTGTTCAAGAAGACCAACATGCCTTTATATATTCAAGCGAATAACACAAGCAACTTGGGTCATATCGATGAACAACACATCATGTGGCCAATGGATTATACACAAGACTATATAGCTTTAAACATTAACCTATACATACACACATATACACATTCATTGGATATTGCATCTACAATGTTGCAACAGTGCCACTGTCAACCCTTAATGTTTGACCAAAATTTGCATGCGTCTGTTACCTAAGCAATATACACAATCTCATTCTCCTTTATTCAAAAATATGCTGTGTTGTAAGCACGCTTAGAACCTCAGCAATCCACCAATTCAACCAACTCACTCACCAATACATCACGTATATATTATAATACATACTATGTGTATGTATATTATGAACCAAATATATACGTGCGTTGATCGTCAATTATCTTGACCAAAATGAGGCATTGTTAAAGCTGAACTGGATATATACTATAGTCCATTGCCGCAAGGTTAAATCAAATTTACCTTCATCAAAGTACGTCACATGATGGTAACCAGAGAGTGCTTTTATTATGTCAAAATAATTGTTAAAGACTTTTTTTTTTTTCAATGAAAAGCTTTCATTGAAAAATTATTATTTCAAAAATTTTTTTACTACTTTTTTGTAAAACAATAATTGTTTATTAATTAAATATTTAATAATTTAATTAATTTATTTTTTTTAACGAAAGAAAATAGTTTTGAATGATTTTTTTTTAAATTAATTTAATATTGTATGTTTAAATGTTATTTTTTTTTTTTATTTTTGACTCAAGAGGTGATATAGTTCTCACTGTTTTCATATATGATAAACACTGTACTGACAGAGGCTAAGAGAATTCGTGTTTACTTTGAGTTTGCATATACAATATACATTTGCCCTAAAACCATATGTTCATAGTGGAAAACCTTCACATTCACTGTCTGCCTTTTGGAAACGTTAACAAAGGCGTAAACATCTTCGGTCGAGAGCCATTTACTTGGTGTTTCTCAACATGTGTCTCTTTTCTTTGTCATTGTGAACGCCCTTGTATATTTTGCCTCAGATGCCTCAGTCACTTGATTCGTAATTTACCTTGAGGCGTATTTTGTATACATACATAAAGCTACTATGCCCTCAAATATAAACAGACACATGAGTTAATGAATACACAATATATACATATATACATAACAACCTTCGTTAGTTAATCAATATAAATTATATTATACATATAATTTATTTATATTTTTAATTACGAAAATTATATTTTTTAAAGTAATAATAATTTGTCTGACTATATATTTATGCTTTCTACTTACAGGAGGTAAAAGTCAATCAAATCTCAATGAAATTGATAAATCAGAACAAAAATCTGGTGAACGAGATGGAAAAGAACCCTTAGAAACTTGGTCTTCTTCTGCTGAAGGTATATTTAAATTTAAACTAATATATAAATTTATTTTTGATAATAATTGTCCAGAGTGTAAACTCAATTGTGAATTAAAAAGTTTGATAATTTATATAAGAAAATTCAAATAGATTAAATGAGAATTTCAAGATTTGTGTGGTAACAAGAATTTGATATAAATATAATTTGAATAGATAAAAGATGAAAATTGTAATGAGATAGAGAGAACAAAAAAAAAAAAAAAAGAAAGAGAAAATTTAAGAAAACGAATGTACAGTGGCTTAATCGGGCTTCCTGACAAGTTTTCACAAGTTTCCATATTGCATCTTTTCATTTTATTTTTTTTTACCTTAAATTTTATCTGGTTTTCTCTCACAAGCAAACCTTGTATATTTATACACCAATTCAAACTCAGACGTGAATCCAACTAGTCATCTAACATCTCCCACCAACTATCCTCGTCGTTTCATCTACATCCGCAAACATCTTAAAACCTTGCTACGCGGCATAAAACTCTCGGGGATCAATAGCCCAAGGACCGCAATTCAATCTCTGACAATTGGGTTTACGCCTTTGACATTTTATTCCTTATTCTCTCGTTTTTATAGGAATATATAAATATACGTTTTTTTATTTTTATTTTTATTATTTTACACCAAGATTTTTTTTTTTTCTTTTTTATGTTTTTTCTATTTACTTGAAAAATACAAAATATGAGAAAATATGTTGACAAAATAATGACTAATAGAGGGTTTTTTGATATTGAAAAAAAAATATCCCAAAGGCATTGAACAATATTGGTTATTTAGCTTATATTGATGCTTTTATAGTAATTCTTCTTGAAAAAAGAAAATAAAAAAATATGAAAATTCGCATAATGGTTAGATGTGTGTGGTAAAATTGTATTCCCTTGTTGATGACAGCAGGTGCAGCTGTGTAATTTTTCAAAATACGACATATTGAAAAATACTTAAAAATATAAGCATATAATATTATCAATATATCATTTCCATCAATTTATTAATATATATTTTATTTTTCAATATTTATACTCTTTTATTATAATTTAAAAAATAAAAAAACCAAGTGTTTTTCAAAGATTTTCTTCAGTTTTATTTCGAAATATTTTTTGAATTTTTAAATTAAAATTACTTTTTTATATTGAAAAATTATGCGTTCTTTTTTTTTTTTAATTTCAAATAAATTTTTATAAAGTTATAAAGTATTTATTTGAGCAATTGCTAATTCCTTAATTTTTCAAGTTAAAAAAATATATTAAAAATTCAATTAAATATGAATTTAAAATATATTTAAAATATGGAAAAAAAAATATATATATTTCAATTTTAATTGCTCAAAACTACATATAATTCATTTATATTTTTCATATAATTTTGACACAATTTATATTAGTTTTAAATATATAATTCAAATGTATATTTTCAATTTATAATATTCAACAAATAAACTCGATTTTTAATATAATTTAAAAATACCTTTTCCACTTGATTTATTAAATGTATTATTATATTTTTTTTTTAACGATTATAACTGGCATGAATTTCAAACGATGAAAGAAAATTATTTTATGATGGTTATTTAGTCAATAGAATAACGATGAATAAAATGAAAAAAATTCACTCATATATATAAACAACTTAATTGGACAAAAAAAAAGAAAAAAAAAAAAATACACGTATAGAGAAAGGTATATAGTCAAGCCCCGAATGCCGGAAGTGAAAAAAAAAAGTGAGGTGAAAATAATAAAATAAAAATAAAAGAAAGAAAAAAAAAATAAGTTGGGGGATGCCAAAAGAATCAGACAAAAGTTACCGAGCACAAAAATCCTGTGGGAGTTGCCTGAGGGTTAGTTCTCCTGCTACTCATGCCTATTTTTTTTTTTTTTTTTTTTTNGTAAAATATAAAAAAATAAAAAAACAAAGAAAAATAATAATAAAATACATAATGATTTATTTTTCTTTTTTAAAAACATTATTTTTATATTCAAATAATTATTACCGTAAATATTTGTAATAATTTTATTTTCTTTATTTTAAATTATTATTAAAAATTCATATTAATTTTTTTTTAATAATAAATATGTTGTGGATTAAAACTAATGACAAGATTTTTATATTGTCATTAGATATAAATTATTGTGTAGAAAGTAATTTACTAAATCACTATATGTCACAAACAATTTAACAAACAAAATACAATTTTATGTTTCAGACACATCAGTAAGAGTAGAAACAACAATGACAATTCTTATGCTGACACTAATTGCAACGTGGATAATTCGATAAATTAAATGTGTGTTTGTATACGATGGTGCCTGAATGAAACGACGAATACATGAAGAAAAAAGAAAAAAAAAGTATAAGTAAAATAAATAATACTCCAAGACTGAACTGGTGTAAAATAGTTAGCTCCGTTTTTAAGTATGAAAAATAAAAAAAAAAAATTTTTAAATAAGAATTTAAAAAAAAATGAGTGGTAAAAAGATAAAAAAAAAAATTAAATAAGAAAATTGTCGTGTAATGCAACGACGCGTGCCAAGAGTCTCGGAGGCCAATAGCCCGTTAAATAACAGACATGAATAAGAGATAATATTAGTGAGAAAAAAAAAAAAATATATAAATATTATAAATATATAATTATAATAAATAATAATAATAATATTTAATGGACAAGTATATAAATAAATAATGCACCTTAATGGTGATAAAATTAAATTTAACATAATTTAAAGGGAAAATAAAAAAAAAAAGTGCAACGATTGTCGCTTTCGATGTAATATATTGTACGCATAATAATTAAAAGCTAAGAAAAAAAAAATAATAATAATCTAACATAATAATACAGGGGAGAAAAAAATATGTCTTATTTGATGCGGTGACCTTTGGCTTTGTGGTATATATCACCACAAATTTTGAATACAACAAAAAGCTCAGAAAAAAAAAATATATATATTTAGGGGTGTGCGAATAAAAGCACAAATGATTCGCACCATTGAGCTTTTTTTTTTTCATTTTCATCCACCAACTTTTGTGACTTTCTTTTCTTAAACGAAAATGTCAAAAATTTTTCTACCAACCTTCATCTTTTACTTCTATATGTATATATGTATTTTTTTTTTTTTTTCTTTTTTATTATATTTTTTTTTCACTACAATTTTTTGCTTTTTTATCCAAGCTTCTACGGGCCCATGATCCCATCTGTATGCTTGAGATTAAAACGTCAGATTCGCTTCAACGAAGCGTTCGTCTTCTACCTTTCTCGAACTACCAAGAAAACCAGACTTCTGCATCGAACATGAAAAGGGAGTCGTTATTTTATCGATATAGCATTTTGCAATTTTTTTTTTTTTTTTTTTTAGACTGTATTCATTTTATATTTGAATAAAAAATAAACAAAAAAAATAAATAAATAAATAAGGAAAAAAAAAGAAAATTGTAATCTTAAAACGTACAAATTGGTAGATAGTTATTTTGCCCATTTAACATTTACTATTTAATTAAGATGACTTGTGCTTTAATAAGTCTCGTTATTTTTTTTTATTTGACTTTTTTTCCTTTTTTTTTTTGACTCTTGAACTTTTTAACTTTTTCACTCTTTCACTCTTGATCTGCCAGTAATGAAAAAGTACCTAATCAAATATGTATAAAAGCTTTTGCACAGGTCACTGACACACACACACACATTATTGATTGTGTGAATAAATTAAAAAATATTACAAAGTTATAAATAAATATTTTTTTGCGCAATTTGTAGAAAAAAAATAAAAAAAAGTAAAAAAAAAAATGAATTAAAATTTTATTAAATATGAAATAACTAATTTAATAAATAAAATGTACAGTTGACAATTTAAAAAAAGAAAAAAAAAAGCGTTAAACATTTTTTTAATAATAAATAATCCAAAAAAGCATCAAGCATCAGAATAAAAAACGAGCTTAAATATTATTTCCATGTAGATCAATGAAAATTTTGCTCGAAAATTAATCTCAGGAATTTAAATGAAAAAAAAAAAAAAAAAATTAAAAACAACTGCTTGCTGTGTTTTTTGGAATATAAAACATTGAAAATTAAATGAAAAAAAAATTTATATACATATAAAAATTAAAAAAAAAAAACAAATGGTTTTTAATTTTTTTTTTTTTGGTAAAAAAACATTAATTATTAAGATTTTGATGTAGAAGAAGAAGAAAAAAATTTCCCAATTATATATAAAATTAAAATAACAAAGAAATAAAAATATTAAGAAAGCAACATCATAGGCATTTTAGGTAAACCAAAATACCATCCATTATTCAACAAACTGGCTTGACTTTTCAATGCAACAGGTCCGTAGCACAATGAAACAACAAGGTCGTTTGCATCGGATTAAGGGAAAGGTCCCTCGGTACACTAGCTGGTAAAAGCTCACTACTTGTCATGCCACAAACATCAATTTCAAAAATATATATATCACTGGTCAATATTTTTAACCTAACATCACAAGCTTTTATATTTGTATTTCAATTTTTTTTTTATTTTAGCTAAAGCCTAAAACACACTTGGTTCCACAATTTATTCCATATATAAAAGAAAAAATAAAAATAATCAATAATAAAATAAAGCTGATGCTTTGAAGCTATCATTAACAGATCACTGAAAAATATATAATACTATATTTTAATTGGCATTATGGGCACGACAAGTATATAAAACTAAATTAAAAAAAATTAATTTATATAAATAAATATATTAAGTATTTATATAAATATAATAAATTATTGGAAAATATTGTGCTCAAAAATTTGACAAATCGATATGACCAAGAACGTCAATAATAGTAGGCCTCAATTATTTATTTTTTTTTTTTAACGAGATTTATTAAAATACTCGGACTTTGTAAATATAATAATAATAAAAAAAAAAAAAATTAAATAACGTCTGTTATCTATTGATGAGCTTTTTCAACAATTAAAAAAAAAAATTTCTTAACAACGACGAGTTATTATGTTTATTTTGTACAGTTGAATTTTAATTTTTAAATAATTTATTGCATGTTTGTATGGAGAAAAAAAAAATATACAACTTAAATTACAAAAATATTTACGAGCTTAGTAATTTTCGATGATTTTTTTTTTTTCATAATGATATTATCGTCTCGAACCTGCTGCGCATATATTAATCTTTATGAAAACACATTAATAATTTTATAAATTAATGACACATTTAGTAAAAATATATTAAATTTTCTTAATATTCAGGTACACCGCAAATTTGAATATAATTAAAATTCATCATTTAAGCAAACAAAACCAGTATTGAATTTTTTTTTTCTCCTAATTAATTAATAACTTTATTTAATTAATGAAAAATTATTAATTAAATAAAGCAAATAATAATAAAATAAAAAAAACTTTTCATATTAAAAATTGTAAAATTTTTTGAAATAATTTAATTTAAAATAAAATTTTTTAAAATTTCATTCATCATGAAAATATGATTATTTATTTAATTAATTATTAATTAAAACTGCTGTGCAGTTAACCCGTCGTTGTAAAAATTGAGCCTATTGTGAAGATGATTTGGAAAAAAAAAAAAAAAAAAAGGTTACAGCTTAAAACAGAGGGTACATTTAATAAATAAATAAGTAATAAATATAATTATATTAGTTTATAAATAATTAAGGTAATTTAAACTATTAAATAATGATATTACTATTATTATTATTATATTGTATGTTAAGCTATTATTATGTGCTTTACGTCGTTGAGTTGAATGTTGTTGTTTATGAAAAATAAAATGACAAAAAATAAATAAATTTAAAATAAAAAAAAAATAAAAAAATTACAATATAAATATGAAAAATTCTGGTAAATATAAATGAAACAAGATTTAAAAGCATATCGTAAAAAAAAAAAAGCAACAATCAGGAATATATATGACAGAATTTTTTATTTAATCCAGATTTGTTTTTTTTTTTAAATAAAGTTACCCCTTACTTTCTAGAACAACAACTAATCAATTGCTTCATCACGTAATTGATAAAATCCCTATTGAATATATTGGAGGATTATATGTCAAAAGTTTATGTTCGTTGAGAATGAAGATATATAAAATTTACGTAAGCTGGCAGACAATTGACTATCTTTCATCAACGGATTTTCAAAAGTGGTTTGACGTTTCATGTTTATAGTTGTTATCTAACAAACTAAATTTAAGTTTTATTATTTTAAAGTATGTGGCTTTATATCCTAACGACAAATCTTTAATATAATTTTTTTATCTAGCAACAATATCAATTGAACAACAAAAAAAAAAATAATAAAATATTGAAAAATTTTCAGTGATACAAACATTGATATAGTCAGACATTATTATTCCATCATTTATGCATTTTATTTTGTTAAATAAATGCACGTTTTTAATTAATTAATTTAAAAATAAAAAATTCTTAAAATAAAAAGGTCATGAATTCATTATATTATGATTTTTTTAAAATATTTTTATTCGTTTTTTTTTTTTTAAGCTTTCTCGTATTTTAAATAAAAATTTATTCTTATTTTAGTTGAAAAAAAATAACAATAGAATGGCAAAGTATACTCTATCGAAATTGTATATTCAGTATAAAAAAAAAAAAAAAGCAAACCGAATGGCCTCAGTTTTTCATTGTACAAAATCGACAAGCCCTAAAAAACCAGCTGATTAAAAATTAATGTGGCATACTTTATATTTTGATTACAGAAATATAATTGTTCTTTTTTTTTGTTTTTTTTTTTTTTCTGTTATTTCGTATATTTTGAATCTTTTATTTTACAAAATTCATGAATAAAAAAAATAATTATTATTATTCTTTTATTAGTTTCATAACGTTACTAAAAATATTTTGATAATTATTCAACTGTTTAAATTTTTTACGAAGCATAAAATATTAATTTAAAAGAATAATACTTGAGTCGTCACGTTGTCAATTTTATATTCACAATATTATTAATATTATGGCAAATAAAACGTTGGCTGTTTACAAGACCTCGAAATGTTTTTAAATTTTCAATGAACTACTGAATTTTACCAGGACTATATTGACACTGCAAGTATTTATTTTTAAAATTTTTATTCATTTAGACAAAAAAATAATACATGAAGATAAATTATATATATATTTTTATAGAGCATTATGTTTTACTCTCCGAAACTTGAAAGTTTTATGATTTTTTTATTCTTTTTGCCTCGTATACAATTTTCATTTACTGGATGATATTTTCTTTATTTTCTTCTTTAAATAATAATAATAAAAAAACAAATATTCAAAGAATTTTGATCCCAATTCGATTGACTGAAATATGCTAAAGATTTTGACTGTCAATAAAAAAAAAAATGTGTATAGAAAAATTGTTGTTGGTAAAAATCACAGAGTGTATTTTGTGTTTGTGAGGAAATTCAATTTCCACTTGGTCAAACAGCTTTAACCTTCTAACTTTATGCTTTCACCACTATATTTTCACGCAAGAAAATGCACTTTTACTATCATCATTATGGTAGTTTGGAGGTTGTATAAAGATATACATTTTTTATATTCAATACATCTTTAAATTTATATATAAAAAAAAAAAAAAATTCTCTAGCCATGATATTTTTATTTCTTAGGTTTTTTTATTTTTCTATCTAAATGTTTACTATTCTTTTTTTTTCAAGTTTTATATTTTTTATCTATTTTAAAATTTAAAACAAACATTTTCCGGAAACAGAAACTTTTTTTTTTTTTTTTTTTTTAAATAAAACTTGGTAAATCTTTGATGAGCCCAACCAAGTTCCGAGTGTTGGTCCATTGTAAATTATTATGAATTAAATTCTGAGGTCAAAGTTTACATTGTTGAAAAGTACACATTAAACAAAATGTTTTTTCTCTCTTTGTTTTACTTAAAAATTCTGTTCGCATGGTTCATGAAATTTTATAAAATTAAAGTACATTAATAAAATAAAATATAGGCCAATATATTATTAACAATGTATATATAAGCCATTTTATTATTGGAAAAAAAGGGTAAAGTCCGATTGGTAAATTTTCATGTATAGCTTGAGGCTATGGTTATCAACAAACTGCCAATAACAAAATTCAGGAAATGAAATTTCATATTGACAGAAAATATATAAAACGAGAAAAAAAATTTTCAAACTGCTTTTGATTTTAAAATCAATCAGTCAATCAATCATTAAATATAAAAATTGAATAAATAAATATTAATATTAACTGCACAAAATTTCACAGCAATAAATGCCTAAAAATAATTTTAAATAATTAAGCATTTTTTTAAATAAAAGTAAGTAAATATAAATTAACCAATATTAAAATCTTTAGTAATATTTATTTTATATAATCAATAAAATTTTTGGATAATAAATTTGTTTTTTTCCATAAAAAAAAAAAGAAAATTTGCCTTTTTTTTTCGTAAATTAAATTCATTTAAATCTATACTTGTTAATGAAGGAAATTAATTAAAATAGAATTTATATGTGTAAGTTTAGATATGTATATGTGTATGAATAATAGTAGTAAGCACGATTACAATTTTAGAATACCAAATGCTCGACGAAGCCACGAGTTTTCGCTGCTTTCTATTATATGATATTATATGTATACATATGTATTAAATTATATATACACACTAACATACACATTGAAACAATGAGAATCGCGAAAAGGTCAACTGCCAGTCCTCATGGTGTGTATACATATCCACCAGTTCTCTGGGTGTTGGAATTCGAATTGTAATTTCTAACCGCGTGACTCCGTTCATACAGACCATTACCCTCCTTCCCTCTCTTTTACACCCTTGTTCATCACCCCACTTTTTGGCCAAACTACAAGTACAGGGATGTCATCCAACGTATGCTCTTCTATTTTCATTTTTTTTTTTTTCAACCACCAATGTGTACACTATATATAATAAATTCCCAGACTTCATTTTTAACCACAAAAAAAAAAAAAAAA
>MKYW01000062.1:361889-552842 GCA_015776835.1 Aphidius ervi
ACATTGTAATGTACTCAACAATACACATACATACTGTACACACATACACACGTATAATTAAATAGAAAATATGAAAATTATATTAAAAATAAATTTGATAAATTTTTTTACAGTTTTTTTTTTAAATAACAAAATTGTTTTTACTCAAGTGGAAAAATATTTATAAATCATATTAAAAATATATATATTATATATTTTTAAAAATATTTCAATTTTATTACATTATTATTATTTAATTATTATTTAATTACATTTATGTTTGAATATTTTTTTTTCACATACATAGAGTCATGTAAAAAATATAAAAAATATATGTAAAAATTGTAAGCTAAAAATGTAATTTATATTTATTTTTTAATAAATAATAATAAATATATAACAAATAACTATTGTAAAAAAAAAAAAAACATAAATAAATGCAGCATAAATTTGATAATAAAAAGTTTATTGTTATATTTTTTTAACATAATTTTTAAAAAATTTTAAAATGCAAATTACAAGAGTTGAGAGTTAATTACTATATAAAACAAAAAAAAAAAAAAACAAAACAAAAAACTTGTAGGTTGAAAATTTACCAGTAAGAAAATTTACTTGAATAGAGAGTTAATTATAATTAATTTTGCATTGTCTAGTCAGTATTCGGATGGTTATGTTTCTGTGCAAAAAAAAAAAAATTAAAATACAACGATACTAGTTATTATAATTTTTTTTTTTCTTCAATTTTTTTTCTCTTCTTCTTTTTTTCTTCTTAATCTTTTACTTCTGTGCCTTTAAATTATATATATATATTTTTTATTTTATTTTTTCAATATCAGATTAATATTGTAAACCTGCTTCGAGATTAAAGTTGCACAAGCGACGAATGTCAGAAGAATATCAGTTTTTTTTTTTTCCTCTTTTTTTCGATGATTAATTTTTTGTGGATAAAAAATTTCTGAAAGGATATATACATATATATAACGACAAGTTTTTCAGCAACGAGGAGAAACGTGTTCAAGCTGAATAAAGAGTATGGGAACTTTCTTTTTTCTTTTCTAAACTTTTTTTTTCATTTTTTTTTTTTTTCATCTTCTTCCTATAGTACTATATATAGACTCACCTCCCGATTGATCCTATGTAGCGAATCTTTTCACTATTCTGAGAAGCACCTCAGTCAAGCGTTTGCGTTGTACTCCATGCCGATCTTTCCAAACTTTTATACATTCGCGCCTTTTATTCCAAGCTTTTATATTTATTTTGTTCGTCTTTGTATATATAAATTTTTTTATACTTTACCTCTAGGTCTCACGAGGTTACGAACTGACTTTTAAGACTCTCAAGATTCTCCTCCAAGTAACCAAGTTTTAGTTAGAATAGCTTTCGTACTTAATACCACCAAATTAATCTCAAAACGAAGCTAGGATTTTTTTTTTAACCATCAAAAAAGGGGTGTAAAAGAAAAAATAATAAACAATGATTTTTGTGAGTCTATCATGAGGCTTAGGATAAAAAAAAAAAATGATTACTTGTAGAGATGAAATTTGTTATCTTTATTTTCACTTCAAAGTGATTTTTAGGTTTTTTTTATAAGGTATAGGCTGTGTGACGACAAAGTAAGATATTTATTAATCAGGTAATTGCTATGCCAGGACACGGTGAGCATGGTAGAGATGTGATAAGACACGCAGTCTCTCCCTTATATACGCTATATATAACATCTATGCGGATTGCGGACACGCTCAACTAAACCAACACATTTATATTTAAACACACTTGATACATGAAAAAAATTTTCAAGTATATGCTCTGCAGATGCCATTGTATTCAACGAAAATTACGTTAATGCATACGATGCACTAAAGTCAATTATGCGGCAACGTAATTTTAATGGTAAAATTTTACAATTTTGTATACAATAATTGTTACACACAAATATTATAAACTATATTTTTATATAACATATTAAAAAATTTTAATTCATGATAAAGTAAAATAATCATAAATTTATCATATTTTTAAAGATCAAATCTTTGATAATTTATTTTTAAAAAAATTAAATAAATTTGTAAAAATAATCAAACATTATATTCGATAAAATTATTTTTTTAAATAGTAATAGAATAAAAAAAAAATAATTTAATAATATTTATTTGTAAAAGTATAATTAAATTATTTATAAATAAATTTTTTTTTAATTTAATAAAAAAATTTATGCCTTTTTTGGTATTAATTATGAAAATATAAATTCTAAAGAAAAAAAAAAAATGACAGTTGGAATGAAGCAATATATAATTATGAAATTTTAATAATAAATAATTTTGAAGGATAGTATACAAATCATAATAATATGTATTTTATATGGTGGACAATACAATGAAAATACAATTGATAGAATGAGAGTAATAAATTGAACTGGGATGAATGATGATGAAACAACAGAATGAGGCTGACTTGAATTCCATAGCTGTGAGTTATGCAGCACTCGATGGTATGTAGTAATTAGGCAACATTGCAATGTGAGTTTAAAGTTTTCCCAATCCACAAACTTTCAAGGAATTGATTATCAACAAAAATAATAATAATACAAATTATTATTATTATTATACATAAAATAATACTAATAAATTTTAAACTTTATATACTTTTAACTAATTTTTTATTTAAATTGTCTATTATTTTGATAATTAAATACAGACTTATTAAGTCTACTCACATCTGCAATTGAATTACATCTTGAATTAACTATCTTGTGTTTAGTTTTTAGAGGTATATACAAATAAAACAAAAAAATATATATAAAATTAAAAAAATAAACAAACTATAGCAAAGCCAAGTGCTAACAAAGTTGTCCCTTTTAATTGTGCAATGTCAGACTTTGGCAACAGAAAAAAAAAATAAATTTGTAGGGAAAAAAACAAGATAAAAAAAAACTAGTAACAAATCAAGAACAAACTTTTGATGCATCATTGGTAGTCTTGAAGTGGGATATTTATTCGAAAGAATAATAAATAAAAAATTAACTGAAAAAAAAGATATGTGATCCTCAACTGGTGTAATTTTTATTTGATGATAAAAAAATCCAAGTATTTTAAATTTGATTATAATAAAGTTTTAAATATAATTTACTTGAAGACTGACTATGTTTTTTTAACAACAACATCATCACCATCAGCATTATCATCATCGTAATTTGACACTGACTGATGTAAAAATATTTTTTTTTCTCTCAAAGACAAGTTCCGAAACAAAAAAAACATATTGAAAGTCGAGACAGATGCACTTGACTACTTGTAATTTCTCAAAGACTTATTGCAGTATCTTTTGTTATGAACATTATGCACACATGTCCTCTCGTTGAATTATATTTGACGCTTGCGCTTATATACCACGTGTACACAAACTGCATTTTCATGTATATATTTTTTGTTTTTTAAATTAATATATCAGACTCAATATTGTGTGTGCTACTTTATCAACTCGTATACTCTTAAATAATTCACTATATTTATTATCAATTTTAGAACCGATTTTTTCTCCAATTATTGATAAACATTGGTCAAAATAAATTTAACAAATGCTAGATGACAGATTGCAAATGGAAAATTAGAGAACATAATTTCGACAACAATATTAGGTACTTTGTTGTAACGACAAAGCAATTTATAATATTTTTTTTTTCAATTATTAAACATTTAAATAATTCAATAAGTAGCAATAAAAAAAATTAAAATTAAATTTGTTATTGCGCTATGAGCAGCAACATGTAATTAAAAAATTTTAACACTTGATAAACAAGTTAAAAAACAATAGTTATTTACCTGCGCTCAAAGCAGCTGGAATATTTATTTTGCATAAAAAAAAAAAATCATTTCAATTATTAAAGTTTGATAGTTGCAGTTATCTGAAATATATTTTTATTTAACCCCATCTATTCTGTTTGTGATAGACAGGTTGATGTGCATACCTTGATCAATCCACTACGATCATTTACTTTGACAGGCAGTTTTATAAATTTAAAAAAAAAAAAAATGATCAAAGTGAGCTAAAGAGTCACACAAAAATACATGGAAAATATATTGGGGATTATCATGGAGCTTAAAATAATATCGTCATGAGTACTTTGGCTTTTTTTTATGAGGAGGTGATTAAATCAATGACCACAACTCTTACTAGTTGGTCAAATGCTTTCACTAAGTGTATCAATAATATTCTTATGACTTAAAAAAAAAGCCAAGTGACCTAAAGAATATATTACAGAGTATCATGGAGATTTAAACAAAATCATAGATAAAATTATATATTAATATAGTTATTAATTAACTAAAATCCTACCTTGTAAGCGGATGTTCATCTTCCGACGCTGGTCATCAAAATTCTCAAGATACAGCAATCCATGAAGACCAGAGGATGCTACAATCCATGTAGTTCATGTGATGATTCAATCTGATCATCAGCAGGTTCAATGATCACACACATAAGCACTACACACGCGTACACAAAACCATGATCACTACACTTTTCACCAAGCTTTTTCAAAAACACTTTTCACTGCTTTTCACTCTACCACTTGTAAGTGTAACAAAAAAAAAAAACAACACATATTAACTTGATTCACTTGATAATAAACTATTTGACTTATTTATTTGAAAATTATATATAATAAATTGTAATATTGTAATATTGTAATATTATATTTTCAAATATTATTATGATTCGAAAGTTGTTTATCAATTTCGAAAGGCCTCGAGTTATCGGCTGAGTTGATAATATACACGTCGTTGCTATAAAGGCAAGCTCTTTGATAGAGACAACCTCTTGGGTAGAGCAAGCACTTTGATAGAGGCAGTAAATTCTGTTACTCTCAGCTCTCAATACCAACATGTTGTGATTTATCAGCAACACCAGCGATTTACCAAAGACAATTTCAATAAAAATTAGTAAATGTTTAACAATATAGCAACGATAAGTGGTACATTAGAGACACAATCACTATCAATACCAGCACCATGTGATGTTATTGATTTTTCCAGTAAAATATTGATAAAATCATATTAGATAACTCATGTGATGTTAGATTTTATTTTAACTTGACATTTGTTGAATTCAATTACACATACAAAATGTAAATAATTTAGGAATGTCTTCATTATCATTGTTGAAGCATAATATCATGTACATGGTCTTGATGCTTTTCATTTTGTTGCTGGCTCAAGTGTACCAGTATTTGATGATTGTTAAATTGTCAAATAGCTTATAAACAATTTGATTAATTTTTAAAGCACTTGGTAACACAAAGTAAAATCAACGATGTAACTAATGACACTTTTAACACTATAATAATTTTCTTGGTATTGTTCATGTTGTTTTTTAGTACTCAAGCCGTCCTGGTTGTTGTAAATAAAGCAGTTATTTTCTCTTCTTATTCTTCTTTTTTTATTATGTAAATATCATATTACACATATATTGGCAACACTAATGTTTTTGTCCTTGGATAAATTTGATGCAGCTGTAACAATAAATTATTAAATTATTATTGGATAAACACTTTTATTTATAAAAAATGAAATAAAATGACTCACTAAACTCCAATGACAAACCAATTTAGTCATTTGTTCAGTCCCATTTTCAATAATATTGGGTAGTTAATAACATTAACACGTCAGATATTTTATCCATCCTTCTTGCTATATATCTGTAAACAATAAAAATATTAAATAAACATTGTGTTATAAATATTTTTCAAACTGGAGTAATTATTAGCAACAAAAAAAGAGTAAACGACAGTGACGTTATTAAATTAATGGTACATAATTAAATAAATAAATGATAATTAAACAAATAAATAAATAAATAGTAAATGTATAAAAGATAGATAAATAAATAATACATTACCAAATAGACAGTAAATTAAGTCTCGAGGCGAATAAATGAACACTAAACACTGACAATAAAAACTGACAAAGTCCTCAAACAATGGAAAATTAATATTGAAATATTTCACATTTTTTAAAATAAATTAGGTAATTTTTTGACACAAAAATGAATTACTTTTGGGAGGAGGAGGATATAGTGGTAGTGGATATTATCCAGGGGGAAATTATCCTAGTGGTTATTATCCTGGACAACAATATCAACCATCTGGTCTCTATTACAATCAAAATAGACCACCACCACCACCACCACAACAACATTATGATAATAATGATTATTATAATAATCAATATGCTTACAATAGAAATGCAAATTTAAGTATATTTGCTGATGATGCTGATAGTAATGAGGCTTCTTGAGGTCTTAAATTTCTAAATAATTATGATAATACTAAAAAAACAGGTCAAAGTGGCAAAATTGACAAAGGCTTTCGCCGAAGTTTTGAAAATTTTCAATTTTCAACCAGGAACGAATTCGTTACCAAATTTTTTTTTTTTTTTTTTTTTTNTTTTTTTTTTTTTTTGCAAAAGGTGTTTGGGGCAAATACCCCCCGGCATTGAACAAGTGTAGAGAAGTTTGTGCCCTCCACTTGTTTAGTGCCAGAAAGTATTTGCCCCAAATATTGCATGAATTTCCAAACAGAGACCAATAAAAACATTTTAAGTTCTGTCAATATAACCAAATTGTATAGCTGGGTTTGAACTCAACATTACCAGACAAAAAGTGAGCGGTTTGCCCGCTTGACCACAATCTCATTCGACATTCTCATATAGTATATTATTATTCATATCTTTTACATTATTCAAATAATAAATTTATCAAAAAATATTTATCAAATGTTGTTATAGATTTAAAAAAACGTAAAACATTGACATTTAAGTTACAAATTTACATGAAATCTACTCTTTTTTTTTGTTTTATAATTTTTTTAAAAGAGATAATATTTTGTGGAATAAAAAAAAAGTTCATTCAACTGAAAATTTCGTTTTTTGTTGTGAAAATTAAATGAAAATCAATCAAAATAAAAATAAAGCAACTTAAAACAAAAAAATTATTTTTATTTTTATCATACCAGAAAAATTAATTGTTGCTAATAATTTTTCTGGAATAAATAATGCACCGCTACCTTTTCCTCTAATTGTTATATAGGTAAAATTTTTAATGAATCGATCTTATGTAATTTCCATTTTGTTGTTTCTGTTTGTCATCGCATAATAAATAGTTAAATATTCATATTTAACTTGTGTTTTAGACATATCACGTTCAAGTGTAACCCATATTTTTAATTGCCTTTTACGATTTCTTGATATTTCTGCTGCTTTTTCAATAAATTTATGAGTTATACCTGTGTGCGTAACGCAAAAACATTCCATCTCTGGTGAATTTTCAAGAACTTTAATGACTGATTCATCAGTAATTTTATTGCTGGATGGCACCCTTAATTTTGTCATATTTTTAAGCAATTTAATTGAAGAATCAGTGACTCTATAATAGGCGTTATAATAGCTGAAAAAATCGAGAAATTTTAAAGTATTCATTTTTGTAAATGTAACGATACCAGTATCAGTTAGCCATGAACTTGATAAAAATAGTGAGTGTAATCGTTTCATAGTATTAGCAATATTACATATACCATCATCGATAATTGGCAAACCCATAATATTTAATACCTCGATATTTTCAAAAGCTGTAGGTACCAATGAATCTACACCACAAAGACAACCATGAAATATAATTTTCAATACTTTTAGTTTAGAAAGATGTGTAAATTATGCATTATCAAATATTGCTCTATCAATATCATCAATATTATCGATTCTTATTCGAAGTTTTTCAAGATTCGGACAATATTCATTAATAACTGGCAGTATGTTACATTTAGGATAGACTGACAAGTCTAATTCTCGTAAATAATGGCCACATTTATAAAGCAGTGATTTTAAAAAATTAAATTGTCCATCGACTGTTGGATAATTTCTCATTAAAAAATGTGGATACTCATCATATCGCCAATAAGTGAATTCAAGTTTTCTGACATTAAACCAAGCATCATCAAGAGCTCTTTTCCATTTTTTGCATACTAAAAAAAAAAAAAAAAAAAATTAATTGTCATTATACTGTAAATAATAATTTTTTAAACTAAATAATTCATCTTACCCAGTGCAATTTTTGGTCTTTCACATGTTGGCACATACATGAATATTTCAGCCAGGCAGTCATCATTAACACGCTCCATTATCATGATATCTTTGGCGTATAAATCATCATCATCATGGTGACAATATACCGGTATGGCGGTATATCAGTGTGTTCGATGGGTCGTCTATAGTGTTGGGTAGGTATGATACCGGTGTATCATACATTAAAAGCGCCTCTACATTTTACTTTTTAAACTATTTTACTGACGCCATTTTGCCTATCCGCCATTGTACATATTTGGCGCCTAAAAGCAATATGTCAACATATGTAATACTAATATGTAATCTCACGAATTTATTAATATTTATTGGTAATAATTAATAAATCATATTAGTTAATGATTGTATATATTTCATTCGAATAATCTTAAAAATTATAATAAAAAAATGAGATAATAGACCATCACATGATATGTGGGGAAGGAGGGTTTTGACCAGTTTTGACAGGTTCTAAGGAACATCATGAAATGCCAAGAAAGAAGATAGTTCGATTAGCTTGCAAAAAAAAATAATAAATACAGTAATTACGAGATTATAATCACGCAGATAATTTAACATCTCTCAATATCACAAATAAATTTTCCCTTTCGTTTTCTATAAGGAACGTATTATATTAATCTGGGAAACCTATTTGCCAAGTTGACCTCTTTCTTCATATTGGCAATTGGCATACTTTAATATATTCCAAACGAACTCATTAGCCAAGTAGTCATAATATTAACTGTTAAATTATTTTCTTATATAATGTTTTAATTCTAATAGAATTTTTTATACACGTTGATGAATTTATTTATTATTTATCGTTGTGTTAATAAAAAAAACAGTTTGACAGCTGTGTACAGTGGTGTGAGTGAGTTTAATAAATCATTTACATACTTCATTTTATAAACATTTTTTTAAACTGATAATAACAAAGCTCAGCTGATAATTTTGCTGATTTTGCTCCAACCAACCGCAAGCCTCCAAGTCACTCCAAGTCTCCAACTCATTTTGGTCTACCAATATATTTATTCTTCCATTTATTTAAATAATAATTTTATAAATATGGCTATTCAAAATTCATTGATAAGCTTCAAAGAACTTCTGGACATTGAGCCACCTTTTGGAGCATACCTGTCTGGAAAATACATGAAGTAATAAATATTTCAATTATTTTACATTTAACTAACCTTCAATGAAATAATTTTAATAATAATAAATATTATTTTCTAGGAGCTTTGCTTATTTAACAATTAAAGACAGACTTCCAGTGATAATTACAAAAATTATTGACAATTTAAGTCGTACCAAAGAGTCAATAAACAAAAAACATGGTGGAGTTAGTATGATAAATTTTTAAATTTCTTTTCTTTCAATTTATAATAATTAACTTGAACTCTTATAAAACAGAATTCTGCTGAAGAATTAAAACAGATAATAGGAGACTTGAGTAAGCTGAGAAGTGAAATGATGACAAACAAACAACTTCAACCACTGGAATTATCAAATACAAGTAAAGATGCTGATGCAGCAATTTGGAATAAACGTCTTGAAGAACAAAAAGTCATTGATAAATCACCACAAACATGGTACAATTCATGCTGGTTGTTGTCAGAATGCTACATGTATCGAAGAATATCACAAATATTTTCTTTAACGTATGTTAATTAATTAAATTTATCTCATCAATCGTACATCAATAATAATTATTAAAATTTCAACAGAAATAGTTTGTCATCATTTGATCCATTTGAAGCACAAAAACAGGCTAATTTCACAGATTCAATTGGATCAATTGGTTTTCTAGCAAAACATGTAATGTCATTGATGAATAAAAATTCTAATTATTCATTAGATGATCAAAATAAAGATTTAAAACAATTGTTAAAATTAAATCTTTGGGGAAATAGGTAATTATTTAAACAACAAATCAATACAATTATTTATTTGATGCAATATATATCATTTTCTTTTTGTTTGAAGATGTGATTTATCATTGAGCAGTGGAGACAAAAGTAATGTTGATGGTAATCCAGTTGAAGGATTGTCATTATTTGATGATGATTTATTAATTGACAACACCCAATGTGTATGGAATCTTTTAAACAGCCATAAAAATGATGATGTTATTGTTGATATTGTCTTGGATAATTCTGGATATGAATTATTTACTGATTTATGTTTAGCAGTATATTTAACAAGTCATAGATTTACAAATAAAATACGTTTTTATGTAAAACGTATACCTTGGTTTGTCAGTGATGTTACTCAACAAGATTTTCATTGGACAATTGAATTTATGAATAATTCAATGAATAAAGATATCAAAGCATTTGGTGAAGTTTGCTCAAATTATTTAAATTCTGGGAAATGGAGTATTGAGGTAAATTATCTATTTTATCATCAAAACAATTATAAAATTATAATTAAATAATCAATGTTTTCTTTTAGGCTGAATCATTTTGGACAGAACCATTTGATTATTCTGAAATGAAAATACAATCACCAGAGCTATATTTAAAATTATCAAATGCTATTTTAGTTATTTTTAAAGGTGACTTGAACTATAGAAAATTATTAGGTGATATTAATTGGAATCATTCGACTGATTTATTGACATCATTGAGAGGTTTTAATCCAACAAATTTAGTAACATTGAGAACGTTAAAAGCTGATCTTGTTGTTGGTTTAAATAATGACACAATTAATAAGCTAAATACCAAAGATAAAAATTGGATGGTCACTGGACAATATGGAGTTATTCATGCAATCATCAAATGAAAATAATTTTTACAAAATTAAACAAAAATAAAGCAATGAAAATAATAAAATTAATTATTTTTACAATTAAATTTAATCACCTTTCAAATGGTTTTAAAATAATAAAAAAATTTTACATTTTTATTTTCTGATTTTTGTTTATTCCAGTACACTTTGGAGTAATACAATATCCAATAATAATAATAATAATAATAATGATATTGAGTCTATTAATTAATACATGATAATATCTTTTTTTTTTTTTCTTGATTTCTATAAATGTTTGTACAATTATCTATTTAATAATTTTTATGAAATAACAGAGAATAATGACTTAATTAAAATATTTTATTAATAGTATAATCAACATCCTAAAAAAAAAAAAATTAAAAATAAGCGAATAATGTCTATATCGCGATGTTTAAATTTTTATATTGATTATGATATTTATAGTTTACAGTTATTTTATTTTTTTTTTTTTTTACTTTTTTCATTAATTTTTCTTGTTTTTTTTTTTTTTATAAATTGTTCACATCACAAATTTACAGATGAACAATTATTTTATGATAATTCATTCAATTAAGAATTTCATGTGAATAACATACATTTTTTTTTTTTTTTAAATCAATATTTGTAATATTGATAATTTTTTTTTTTTCTTTTAATATTCAATTAAATTAACATGTGTTTTTTCATGAAGATAACATGATTGACGTATGATTTAAAATTAAAAAGCTTGTTCGATGAAATAAAAAATACAAAATCAGTATTTAAAAAATTTTCAATATGGATCCTGATAAAGAAAAATAATAATTTTAAAAAACAATTATACAAATAAGCATCATCATATCTTGAGTCCACATTGAGTAAAGAAGAATAATGTGATTGGACTGTCATCAGCCACGTAGTTTATTTCTACATTAAACACATTATAAGCTCTGATGAAACAGCACCTTTGAAAAAATGTTTTATTTATACGTAGACAATATTTATTTGTAAATACAAATTGATATTTTTTAAATACCAAATGTATGATTACAAATCAGTCGTTTATTTATTAATCACCTTGATTGTTTAGTATACAGAAAAATAATATTATTAAATTACTCAATCAAGGTAGATTAATTTGACAATAAAATCAGCCATGAATGTTTATACCAATATTAAGAGACAATAATACAAAACAAAAAAAAAAAAAATACACAGTGAAAACTTAAACAGTTTATTCACAGTGATTGGCCCGCAATCCTTAAACACTAATAAAATTAATTGATTTTATTCAAATACACTTACAGCACAATGGCAATTCAATTTATTTTTTGTTAAATATGGTATAAACATTCATATTACAAATGAAAATTAATTTTATCGATTTTTTAAAAATGAAAAAAAAAAAACAATTATTATTTTGATATACTTTACTGTCACTACTGAGTCATAAACTTTAAAGATGTTGATGGTGTTTTTTTTTTTTTTTATATAATTGTATTATTTCGAAATTTTATCAAGTTAAAAATAATAAATAAACAATGAAATTATTTTTATTTATTGTGTGACAGTCACGTTGAACATGGCACGAGCATAATTGCATCAATTCTTTGTCGCTGTTGTATTTAATTATTATTATTTTTTTTGTTTATTTATATTAATTGTTTTTTTTAATGTTAAGCTCAATGACATTGGTCTGTAATATTATTGATGAAATTAGTATAATTTGAAAATAAAATTGAAAAAAAAAAATATATGTAAATTCAACATGAAATTATTTGTTTTTACATAATTGAATGCTCATTACCTTAAAAATCTCCTATTAATAAAGATGATGTTACTTGGTAAATGCAGCAAATACAGCCCATAAAACTGGATTGGCATTTGTTTTAGCAGCTTCAGCTTCAAAATCAAGTTCCAATAATATTCTAACACGACGCATTGCTATTTCATAATCATCATCAGATAATGGAGCAAATGCATTTTCTAAAACATCAGCAGCATGTGCCAACATAACAAGTGCTAATGTTCTTTTATCCATACGACTTGCATCATTTACCCAACGACATAAAACAGCTTCCTGTATCTGTAATTATATTTATAATATTATCTAGGGCAATTGATAAATTAAACAACAAACCAAATACTCATATGATAAGATTATTTTACTTCCTTTTTGGTTGAATTATGTCGTTGATAATATTCATGTTAAATATATATTATTATTACCTTTTTAACAAGTCGTGTTTTTGCCAAATTATCTGTCAATGGATGTGTTGTCATATCAAATAACAAAAAATTTTGTTTTTCAGTTGTAAGTACGCCTTTTTCAACTAAATTTTTAGCTAATCTTTCACGTACATTTTTTAATTGATAACGTAATTTAAGTGGATTCCATGTTTCACCTAAAGCCAAGGATAGTTTTATATATATATTTTTTTGTTTTTTAAATTTAAATTAATTAAAAATTAATAATAACAAACCACTTAGATATTCAATCCAGCTTTGAACTGGTTCTGGTGAATCATATTCTTTGAGATGTTTAAGTGCTTCATCAAGTAATACATCACCAGTTTGTGAATCATTTTTAACAAGTACTTTTCTTACAAGAAGACCTCTTTTTCGCATACCAGTTTTTTCCAATTCAATACGTTCTTTTAAACCAAGTTCAGCTAATATACAACCACGAAGACCTGAGCTAATACAATCATTCCAAAATGATGTGTAACCCTGAAAGCAATTATCATTAGCTATACATATTTATTATTTTAAATTGATATAAATAATATTAAATAAAATTTACTTCTTTATCTTTTAGACCAAGTAGCAAAACTTCTTCCATGAGTGTCAGCCTGGTCGCTTTATCAGAGTCATCTTCAACTGTTGGATTTGAGTTAAAATCCTTGGATGAATTAGTGTCATTATCAGCACCATTATTTTGTTCATTAAAACCACCACCTTGATCAGATAATCCATCTTGTCCCAATGAATTTCCACTACTGCTATTTACAACACGGCGCCTTTGTACCAGCCCATCACTTCGATTCATTTTAATAACTTTTTTTTTTTATTTAATTATTTTATTTATATTATATTTATATATTGTTAATGTTTATTTATTATTAAGTATAACTCAGTTAAAATTAATCCACACACTTGTTTTGAATTGTTTATTTATTGGTAAATATAATTTTTTATTATTTTGTGTATCTGGCAACATGTATGGAAAATAAACACTGTTCTGTTGACGTTTATTACAATGGGACATGTCTTTTCAAGATGGCCAGTACTCATACAGGGAGCGCAAACTCGTTTTCACTTTTTTTTTTTTCTGTGTTCGTCACCGTTTACTTGGCCAACACACACATACGTACACACACATGAAAGCTGTAATTTTAAAAAATTTCTACTTTATCAACCAGTAAAAGCGGGTAAATTTAAAAACTTAAAAACAAACACATTTGTCGAAATTTCTCGAGTGATTTAAATTAATTTAAATTAATGATAAGTTGATATAAATATTTTTATTTGTAATTAAGAACTTATAATAAAGATAGTAAACATTTTTTTAAATAGTTACTCAAACTGGAAATAATGTACCGATTAATAATTTATGCGTTTAATTTTTAATTTATTAGATGAACACCACATATTTTTTAAATTTATAACTGCCAAAATTACAAAAATTTCTCACTCAAATTCGCAGTCAAATTCTAAGAACACTGATTACAATAAAAAACGATTTACAATTTAGGGCATCATTCTTCCGCTAGACTCCGCTACGTGATTTATGTACTGGCCAAATTGGGCCAATTGTAAATTGACAGCCAAATGATCATTTCATCATAATTAATTAAAATATTTATTAACCAATTTTATTTTTTTATAATAATTATAAACAGGTATGTAATCATATTTATTATTAAGATATTTTATAATAATTCGTATAAAAAATAATAATTATTATATTACATCGTGGTCGAAAAACATTTAGTTATTTGGTCAAACTTAAAACTATTTTAATGTAACTTTTTGAGGTTACGTATATTAACAATCAATTGATGTTCAATTTAATTTTTTATTTATTAATTACATATATATACATGATTTTAATTGTTATGATTGAAATTATTACAGCAAAAGCACACAAGATGAGTTCTGACGATTCCACACTTGAAGATGATGCTTCAAATGCTCATAATCCTACTGATTTCACGAGTGATACCAGTGATTCAACTGATTCAAGTAAGTCAATTTTAAGTAATATTTAAATCTATTTAGAAATAGCCATTATTTTAACTTTGTCAATATTTTTCAGCATCAACATACAAAACACTCTCATATGATTCTACATCGTTATATGAAGATGGATATTATTTCAACAGTGATCGTACAAGTTTACATTTCTTCGAATTACACGGTACAACTATTCTCCCAATGAAAATTTTCAATGGATTTGAGAACCTCATAACTTTGGATTTATCACCAATTGGACTGAAGGAACTACAGTCTGGTGTTTTTGATGGTTTGTCTAAACTTAATAAATTGTCTCTCTGTTCTAACAAATTAGTCGCTTTGCCAAGTAAAATTTTCGATAAATTACACTCACTAGAAGAGTTAGATTTATACGGAAATAAATTGACAAGTCTTGAATCTGATATTTTCAGCAGTTTAACTAATCTTACAAATCTAAGTATCTGCGGTAATAGATTACTCACTTTGCCAAATACAATTTTCAATGATTTACGATTGTTACAAGAATTATATTTGAGTAAAACTGGATTGACAAGTTTCGAGTCTGATATTTTTAGTGGTTTGTCTTGTCTTTCAATACTAGATATCAGTGATAATAAATTATCTTCTTTACCAAAAACAATTTTCGATGGATTACAATTACTGAAAGAACTTATGTTACAGAATAATGAATTGACAAGTCTCGATTCTGATATTTTTAGTGGTTTGTCTAAACTTTCAAAATTAGATATGAGTAAAAATAAATTATCGTCTTTACCAAAAACAATTTTTAATGGAATGGAATCTTTAAAAGAGTTGTATTTGGAGGTAAATAAATTTAAAAGTCTCGAGACTGATATTTTTAGTGGTTTGTCTTGTCTTTCAAAACTAGATATCTGCTTTAATAAATTATCGTCTTTACCAAAAACAATTTTCAAAGGATTACAATCATTGGAAAAACTGATGTTACAGAATAATGAATTGACAAGTCTTGATTCTGATATTTTTAATGGTTTGTCTTGTCTTTCAATACTTAATATCAAAGATAATAAATTATCGTCTTTACCAAAAACAATTTTCGATGGATTACAATCATTGGAAGAACTGATATTACACAATAATGAATTGACAAGTCTCGATTCTGATATTTTTAGTGGTTTGTCTAAACTTTCAAAATTAATTATAAGTGAAAATAAATTATCGTCTTTACCAAAAACAATTTTCAAAGGATTACAATCATTGAAAGAACTGATGTTACAGAATAATAAATTGACAAGTCTCGATTCTGATATATTTAGTGGTTTGTCTGAACTTTTAAAACTATCTATGAGTGAAAATAAATTATCGTCTTTACCAAAAACAATTTTTAATGGAATGGAATCTTTAGGATATTTGTATTTGGAGTCAAATCAATTGGAATATCTTGAGACTGATATTTTTATTAATTTGCCAAATCTCTTCTATGTAAATTTATCCGATAATAAATTGATTCTGTCAAATACAATTTGCAATGGAATAAATAACTTAAGATCATTGATATTAACTTCAAATAAATTGGAAAGTCTAACAGCTGACTTTTTTAATGGTACGACTAAGTTATATCGGTTAAATTTGAGTTCAAACAAATTAAAAAGTCTTGACGCTGAAATTTTTATTGGTTTTTCTATAGTCTCGGACTTATTTATTCACGATAATAAATTATCGACATTGCCAAATACAATTTTTCATGAAACAAAAAATTTACACGTGTTGTCATTGAATTCAAATAAATTAAAAATTCTAACACCAGATATTTTTAATGGTTTGTCTTATCTCGAGGTATTGCGTATCCACGAAAATGAATTAGTATCTTTGCCAAAAACAATATTCAATGAATTAAAACGTTTAAAAAGTTTGTCTTTACATTCAAACAAATTACAAAGTCTCGAGGCTGATACTTTTATTGAATTGTCTGAACTATATACTTTAAGTATCGGCAATAATAAATTATCTACTTTGCCAAGTAAAATTTTCAATGATATGAACAATTTAGCACGGTTGTCATTGGAATCAAATAAACTAAAAATACTTTCTTCAAATGTATTTGATGGTTTGTCTCTTCGCGTATTAGATCTTTCTGAAAATGAATTAATATCTTTGCCCGAGACAATTTTTAATAGTTCAAATCATCTAAACAATTTGTCATTAAGTTCAAACGAATTGAATATTCTTCAAGATAATATTTTTAACGGTTTGTTTGAGCTCTCTCATTTGGATATCAGCAATAACGAATTAGAGTCATTGCCAAGTACAATATTCAATCAAGCGAATTTAGAATCATTGTCGATGAATTCAAACAAGTTAGAAAATCTCACATCAGATATATTCAAAGGTTTCTCTCATTTACATTACTTGGACATTTCTAAAAATAAATTATCTAGTTTGCCAAATACAATTTTCAATGATCATAGATTTTTAAAAGTATTGTTATTAAATTCAAATCAATTAAAAAATCTTTCTTCAGATATATTTAACAATTTGTCTCGTGTCTTTACATTGGATATTTCTGAAAATGAAATATCCCATTTGCCGAAGACAATTTTTAATGAATTTGAATGTCTGGAAAGTTTGTCTTTGAATTCAAACAAATTACAAGATCTTGAGGCTGAAATATTTATTGGTTTGTCTGAACTCAAGTTATTAAATATCAGCAATAATGAATTGATGTCATTGCCAAATACTATTTTCAATCAAACCGAAAAATTAGAATTACTATCATTAAATTCAAATAAATTGAAAATTCTTGAGTCAAATATATTTAATGATTTGTCTCTTCTCTGTCACTTGGATATTTCTGAAAATAAAATATCCTATTTGCCAGAAACAATTTTTAATGAATTAAAATATTTGAAATGTTTGTCATTAAATTCAAACAGATTACAATGTCTCGATGTTAAAATTTTTATGAGTTTATCTAAACTCGAGCAATTGGATATTAGTAACAATAGTTTATTGTCTCTTCCAGATGGAATTTTTGATAAAAATAATAAACTTAAATATTTGTTTTTGAATAAAAATAAACTCGACAATATTGAACCTATTATTTTCAAAAGTTTGAATGAACTTTGTTTGCTAAATATTGTAGATAATAATTTCACTATGACAGAAGATCTCATGAAATTAATTATTATAAATTTAAAACAAAGTGCATATGATAAATCGAATGAAAGTATTATTAGAGATGAAGATATCTGTGAAAATGGTATTGATTATACTAATAGTGGAGCTGATATTGCTGAAAAAACCAAGTCTAATAAAAACAATTGAAAGTAAAATATCAATGCCATATCAAAATGAAATCTTAATATTTAATTTAATGTTTAATTTTGTAAACTCTTTAATTTTAATTAACATAATATAATTCACATTAATTTGTTAATGAAATGTATCCTTTCTTTAATATAATTTTATTTTATAAGTTTTTTTGTATAATACAAGTAAAAAAAAATGTATTAAATTGTTTTCCAACTTTGTATTTTATACCTTCAATAATAAAAATAATAAACAAACATGTTTAATTTAATTTTAATTTTAGATAATTTATTATAGGTATCCTGCATTTTAAATTTGATTTTTTTTTAAATTTTTAATTTGAATTAACGAAATTAATCATTATAAATTTAAAACAGGGAGCATATGATAAATCGAATGAAATTATTATTAGAGATGAATATATATCTGTAAAAAGGGTATTAATTATACTAATAGTGGAGCTGATATTACTGAACATACGAACTCTTTTAAAAACGATTTAAAGTAAAATATCAGTGTCATATCAAAATAAAGCTTTAATATTTAATTTAATTTTTAATTCTGTCAGCTCTAAAATATTAATTAATATAATTTTAACTCTTTTGTAAGCTTTGAAGTATTTATTAATATACTTTATATTAATTTGCTAATAAAATTTATCTTTTTTTTCATATAATTTTATTTTATAAGCTTTTTTTTTTTTTTCGAATAAATACAAGTAAAAAAAAATTTATTAAATTGCTTTCCAACTTTGTACTTTATATAACAATAAAAATAAAATAAACAAACATGTATATTTTTAATTTAATTTTAATTTTAAATATCATTTATTATTTTGCATTGTGTAATATGTGGAAAAAATTATCCAACTTTGAATATTTGGCAGCATTTGGAAATTTTCTTTCAATTTATAATTTGAAATATAAATATTTATCTTCGTTTTTTTTAAAATAATTTTTCGCGTGGACTTACGGTTTGAGGAAAAAAAGTAAAAATGCAAAAATTTGTTTTTTTTTTTAATTTAAAAAAATCGTCAACAATTCCATATTATTTTTCCATAGTTTTTATGACAAAATTATTAATCCCCAATAATTGTTTTATAATTTTTCGTAAAGGCTGCTGCGATTTTGTTTTTTCTTTTCGTAAGAACTTTCATTTATTGGTTATTTGGCATTGGCTATTAATAATAAATAATTTAATATTTATTTACATAATTTATTTACAAAGATGTCGTTCAATTAATTAATAATAATTATTATTATATATATTGTTTTAAAACATTTAATTTTATATACTTATATCATTTCAAAATTATTATTTGGGCAAGAGAGAAATTTTTGTTGTCAATAGTAGGAAATAACTTATCGATTAATAGTATAGGTCTTTGTAAATTTATCTATCTGTATCTATCTATTGATGCTCTGAAACGGTAAGCTTACCTAGGTCATTTTATTTTTCCCAATTCATACCGTAAGTTTCGGGGGTCTACACTCTACTATTTACCACTATTTGCCTATAAGTGTTTATAAGTGTGTACCACTGATGTGACACGAAAGATACTGTCTCTCAAAATAAAGAAATTTAACATTTGTTTTTTGATTGTTGTAAGTAAAAAATTATATTAAATTGAAGATAATAAATTATTATGTATATGTTCTCCAATATACATGATATTTTCATTGTAATCTATTTTCATTTATCAAAAACCGTAAAAATAACCTTAAATATATAAATCATATAAAATAACCAGGTGAATATTCACCTCCATGAAAATAACATATCGTGATCCTACTAGAACAAGATTCACGTTTTCTAACGCTTGGAACAGAGAAAGAAATATAAGAATAGATGTTAACACTTTGGCAGTAGTAGTTTCCTTAATTTCATAGTGTAAATTATGCTTTCATCATTATTTAACAATTATTTATTATCTAATTTTCATAATATTTATCAGTGGGTAATCTTATTTATTTTTATTATTATTTTTATATTATATTGGTTTAAATATATTTAATTATTTTGACAAGTTCGATATTAGCTGAATGCAATTTATCAAGGTTCCATATATCTGCAGACAAAGTAAATTATATTTGTTGATATTTTTTTATTGTTTAATTTAAATTTTTACTTATCAAATAAGAACCAAAAAAAAAAACACAAATATGTATATATTATAAGACAAATTTATTAATTATTTAAGGAAGCAGAAATAATTAAGAACCTGCTGCCAGTTGTTCAAAGTGAGTTAAAGTTTTGTTGATTTTAAAAGTAAATTACAATATAATGAATTTATTATATATATACATAATTTCAATTGTTATGATTGCAAATATTACAGCAAAAGCACACAAGATGAGCTCTAATGATTCTACACTTGAAGATGATGCCTCAAATAATCATAATCCTACTGATCTTACGAGTGAAACAACTGATGATCAAAGTAAGTTAATTTTAAATAAATATTTAAATCTATTTATAAATAGCCACTATTTTAACTTTGTCAATATTTTTCAGCACCAACATACAAAACATACTTGTGTGATCCTACATCGTTATATTACAATTCATATTTTTGTAACAGTGATGATCGTACAAATTTAAGTCTCGGCAGTTTACCAGATTATCCCAAGATTCTCCCAATGAAGATTTTCAATGGACTTGAGAACCTCATAACTTTGGATTTAGAAGAAATTGGACTGATGGAACTCGAGTCTGGTATTTTTGATAGTCTGTCTAAACTTACTCGATTGTCTCTCAATCATAATAGATTAGTCACTTTGCCAAATGGAATTTTCGATAAATTACGCTCACTAGAAAGGTTAAATTTACAGTGCAATAAATTGGCAAGTCTTGAATCTGTTATTTTCAAGAATTTAACTAATCTTACAACACTAAATATCAGCCGTAATAAATTACTTGCTTTGCCAAATACAATTTTCAATGATTCACGATTGTTACAAGAATTATATTTGAGTAAAAATCGATTGACAAGTCTCGAGTCTGATATTTTTAGTGGTTTGTCTTGTCTTTCAAGACTAAATATCAGTGAAAATAAATTATCGTCTTTACCAAAAACAATTTTTAATGGAATGGAATCTTTGAAATGGCTGCATTTGAGGTCAAATAAATTGAAAAATCTAGAGACTGATATTTTCAGTGGTTTGTCTTGTCTTTCAAAACTAGATATCAGTGCTAATAAATTATCGTCTTTACCAAAAGCAATTTTTAATGGAATGGAATCTTTGGAATGGCTGTATTTGGAGTCAAATAAATTGACAAGTCTAGAGACTGATATTTTCAATGGCTTGCCAAAACTCATATATGTACATTTATTCGATAATGAATTGATTCTGCCAAATCCAATTTTCAACGAAACAAAAAACTTACAATCATTGATATTAAGTTTAAATAAATTGGAAAGTCTAACAGCTGATTTTTTTAATGGTATGACTCATGTCCGAAGCTTGCTTCTTGCAAATAATCGATTATCATTTTTGCCTAAAACAATTTTTCATGGATTAGTTAATTTAGATCGATTAGCTTTGAATTCAAACAAATTAAAAAGTCTTGACGCTGAAATTTTTACCGGTTTGTCTCAAGTCAAGTATTTATTTATCAACAATAATGAATTATCGACGTTGCCTGATACAATTTTCCATGATACAAAAAGTTTAGAGCTGTTGTCATTAGATTCGAATAAAGTAAAAATTCTAACACCAGATATTTTCAATGGTTTGTCTTGTCTCCGGATATTGAATATCAACAATAATGAATTAGTATCTTTGCCAAAAACAATATTCAATGAATTAAAATTTTTAACAAGTTTATCTTTGCATTCAAACAAATTACAAAGCCTTGAGGCTGATACTTTTATTGGTTTGTCTGAACTACAGTCTTTAAGTATCAGCAATAATGAGCTATCTACTTTGCCAAGTAAAATTTTCAGTGATATGAAGTATGTAACACGGTTGTCATTGGAATCAAATAAACTAAAAATGCTTCCTTCAGATGTATTCGTTGGTTTGTCTCTCCGCAGATTAGATCTTTCTAAAAATGAATTAGTATTTTTGCCCGAAACAATTTTTAATAGCTTAAATGGTCTAAACAATTTGTCATTAAGATCAAACAAATTAAATATTCTTCAAGCTAATATTTTTAACAGCTTGTCTAAGCTCTGTTATTTGGATATCAGCAATAATGAATTAGTGTCATTACCAAATACAATATTCAATGATCATGAATATTTAAGAGTATTGTTATTAAAATCAAATCAATTAAAAAATCTTTCTTCAGATATATTTAACGATTTGTCTCGTCTGTTTACATTGGATATTTCTGATAATGAAATATCCCATTTGCCAAAGACAGTTTTTAATGAATTAAAATCTCTAGAAAGTTTGTCTTTGAATTCAAACAAATTACAAGATCTCGAGGCTGAAATATTTATTGGTTTGTCTGAACTCAAGTTATTAAATATTAGCAATAATGAATTGGTGTCACTGCCAAATACTATTTTCAATCAAACAAAAAAATTAGAATCACTGTCCTTAAATTCAAATAAATTGAAAATCCTTGAGTCAGATATATTTAATGATTTGTCCCTTCTCTGTCACTTGGATATTTCTGGAAATGAAATATCCCATTTGCCGGAAACAATTTTTAATGAATTAAAATCTTTAAAAAGTTTGTCATTAAATTCAAACAAATTACAATGTCTCGATGATAAAATTTTTATGAGTTTATCTAAACTCGAGCATTTGGATATTAGTAACAATAGTTTATCGTCTCTTCCAGATGGAATTTTTGATAAAAATAATAAACTTAAATATTTGTGTTTGAACAAAAATAAACTCGACAATATTGAGCCTATTATTTTCAAAAATTTAAATGAACTTTGTTTGCTAAATATTGTGGATAATAATTTCACTGTTACAGAAGATCTTATGAAATCAATCATTATAAATTTAAAACAGGGTGTATACGACAAATCGAATGAAAGTATTATTAGAGATGAAGAGATCTGTAAAAATGGTATTGATTATACTAATAGTGGAGCTGATATTACTGAATTGACTAATTATTATAAAAACTATTGAAAATAAAATATCAATGTCATATCAAAATAAAATCTTAATATTTAATTTAATGTTTAATTTTGTAAACTCTTTAATTTTAATTAATATATAATTTACATTCATTTGTTAATGAAATTCATATTTTCTTTTATAAGTTTCTTTGTATAATACAAGTAAAAAAAAATAATTAAATTGTTTGCCAACTTTGTACTTTATACCTCCAATAATAAAAATAATAAACAAACATGTCTAATTTAATTTTAATTTTAGATAATTTATTATTTTGCATTTTAAATTTGATTTTTTTTTTAAATTTTTAGTTTGAATTCAAAATATTTATCTTTGTTTTTTTTTTATTTAAAAAAATCGTCAACAATTCAATATTGTTTTCCCATAATTTTTAAGAGAAAATTATTAATCCCCAATAATTGTTTAATAATTTTTCGTAAAGGCTAAAGACTCGCGCTGAAGGTGTAAGGGTTGAATAAAAAAATTATTATATTATTATAAATTTATATTACAATAAATGATTACGAAAAAAAATAACTGCAAGTTAAAAATAAATTCACCGATTTATTAAGTACACTACGCAACAATTCAATTTTTTCTTTTCAATATATACTTTTAGCCTGTAAATTCTGTTGGATATATAAAAATATTGCTTGGCAATACAAATGGAGTAATAAATTTTTGTCTCACACATTTGATTGGACTCAATTCGTTGAAAATTTTTGAAAATGCAGCTCACTTGATTTGTTAGCAGTGCTGCCAGACTCGGTAGCCATCTTCCCACTAAAAATTTCTTGAAAAACCACTAAATTTCTTGAGTGATTTAAATTGATAGAAGATGAGCTGAGTATGATTTTTAAGATAAGACTACTAGTACTCGATTGAATTCGACAATCATTTAAATTTTAGTATTTTAATTGTAAATAAAAAAAAAAATATATAATAATAATAATTAATATTGAAAAAGAAATTGTTTTAAACTTAAATTTCCTTTTTTTTTTTTGACACTCTATTTTAGCAAGTTATTTATCATTTAGTTTTCTAAATAAAGTTTCATAAATAGCTCGATAAAAGTTATAATAGTGTTTGGAATAATTAGTGTTGTAGGTTGCAATTTTGTATTTTCTTTTCGTAAGAACATTCATGTACTGGTTATTTGGCATTGGCTAATATACATATATTGAATATTTATTTACATATAATTTATTTACAAAGACGTATTTCAAATAATTAATAATAAAACATTTAATTCGATATAAATATAATTTCAAAATTATTATTTGGGCAAGAGAGAAATTTTTGTTTCCAATAGTAGGAAATAACTTATCGATTAATAGTAGATCTTTGTAAATTTATCTATGTATTGATGCTCTGAAACGGTAAGTCTTCTCTCTGGGTAAGGTCATTTTATTTTTCCCAATTCATACCGTAAGTTACGGGGGTCTACACTCTACTATTATTTACCACTACATATGTCTATATTCTATAAGTGCTATAAGTGTTTATAATTATAAGTGCCTACCAGTCTACCACTGATGTGACACGACAAATACTGTTTCTAAAAAAAAAAGAAATTTAGCATTTGTCTTCTCATTGTTGTAAGTAAAAATTATATTAAATTAATAATAATAAATTATTATGTATGTGTTTTCCAATATGATATTTTCATTGTAATCTATTTTCATTTATCAGAAATCGTAAAAATAACCTTAAATATATATAGAGCCTCATACAATAACATATCGTGATCCGACTAGAATAAGATTCACATTTTCTAACGCTTGGAACAGAGAAAGAAATATATAAATAGATGTTAACACATGCGCAGTAGTAGTTTTCTAAATTTCATAGTGTAAATTATGCTTTTATCATTACATTTAACAATTATTTATTATCTAATTTTCATAATATTCATCAGTGGGTAATCTTATTTATTGTTATTATTATTTTTATATTATATTGGTTTAAATATATTTAATTATTTTGATTAACTCGATATTAATTGAATGTAACTAAAATCAAGCAGTCAGAGTAAATTATATTTGTTGATTTTTACGTTTTGTGTTATTTCATAGATATTTATTATTTAATTTAAATTTTTACTTATCAAATAAGAATCAAAAAAACATCAATATATACTTAAGACAAATTTATTAATTATTTAAGGAAGCAGAAATAGAGTTGTCAAACCAGCAGCCAGTTGTTCAGAGTGAGTTGAAGTTTTAGTTGATTTTAAAAGTAAAATACAATGAACTTATTATACATAATTTCAATTGTTATGATTGCAAATATTACAGCAAAAGCACACAAGATGAGCTCTAATGATCCCACACTTGAAGATGATGCTTCAAATAATTATAATCCTACCGATCTTACGAGTGAAATAACTGATGATCAAAGTAAGTTAATTTTAAATAAATATTTAAATCTATTTAGAAATAGCCACTCATTTAACTTTATCAATATTTTTCAGTACCAACATACAAAACATACTTGTGTGATCCTACATCGTTATATTACGATGAATATTTTTGTGACAGTGATGATCATACAAATTTACGTCTCAGCACTTTACTAGATACAACTATTCTCCCGATAAAGATTTTCAATGGACTTGAGAACCTCATAACGTTGGATTTATCAATGATTGGATTTACGGAACTCGAGTCTGGTATTTTTGATGGTCTGTCTAAACTTACTCAATTGTCTCTCTGTCATAATAAATTAGTCGCTTTGCCAAATGGAATTTTCGATAAATTACGCTCACTAGAAAGGTTAAATTTACAGAACAATAAATTGACAAGTCTTGAATCTGATATTTTCGGGAATTTAACTAATCTTACAGAACTAAATATCAGTGATAATGAACTCACTTTGCCAAATACAATTTTCAATAATTTGACATTGTTACGAGAATTAAATTTGAGCAAAAATAGATTGGCAAGTCTCCAGTCTGATATTTTCAGTGGTTTGTCTTGTCTTTCAAAACTAGATATCAGTGAAAATAAATTATCATCTTTACCAAAAACAATTTTTAATGGATTACAATCATTGGGTGAACTTATGTTGCAAAATAATGAATTAACAAGTCTCGATTCTGATATTTTTAGTGGTTTATCTAAACTTCACCAACTAGGTCTCCCCCATGAAAAAATATATATCCTGGATATACGCCATTTGGATATATCCTGGATATATCCTGGATATATCTCGGATATATCTTGGATATATCCTGGATATATCTTGGATATATCTTGGATATATCCTGGATATATCCGAGAGTGCGCTACTGGTGTTATTCTTAAGAAGTTTCAGGATATATCCGATTGGCGTATATCCAGGATATATATTTTTTCGTGAGGGCTAAGTGAAAATAAACTATCGTCTTTACCAAAAACAATTTTTAATGGAATGGAATCTTTAGAATGGGTGTATTTGGAGTCAAATAAATTGACAAGTCTAGAGACTGATATTTTCAATGGTTTGCCAAAACTCGTCAATGTATATTTATCCAATAATCAATTGATTCTGCCAAATACAATTTTCAATGAAACCAAAAATTTAGAATCATTGATATTAAGTTCAAATAAATTAGAAAGTCTAACAGCTGATTTTTTTAATGGTATGACTCATTTCCGAATGTTGCTTCTTGATAATAATCAATTATCATTCTTGCCTAAAACAATTTTTCATGGATTAGTTAATTTAGATCGATTAGCTTTGAATTCAAACAAATTAAAAAGTCTTGACGCTGAAATTTTTACCGGTTTGTCTCGAGTCAAGTATTTATTTATCAACAATAATGAATTATCGACGTTGCCTGATACAATTTTCCATGATACAAAAAGTTTAACGCTGTTGTCATTAGATTCAAATAAACTAAAAATTCTAACACCAGATATTTTCAATGGTTTGTCTTGTCTCTGGATGTTGAATATCAACAATAATGAATTAGTATCTTTGCCAAAAACAATATTCAATGATTTAAAATCTTTAACACGTTTGTTTTTGCATTCAAACAAATTACAAAGCCTTGAGGCTGATACTTTTATGGGATTGTCTGAACTAGAGTTTTTAATTATCAGCAATAATGAGCTATCTACTTTGCCAAGTAAAATTTTCAGTGATATGATTAATTTAGCAGAGTTGTCATTGCAATCAAATAAATTAAAAATACTTCCTTCAGATGCATTCGATGGTTTGTCTCTCCAGAGTCTGGATCTTTCTAAAAATGAATTGATATCTTTGCCCGAGACAATTTTTAATAGCTCAAATCATCTAAGCAGTTTGTCATTAGGATCAAACAAATTAAATATTCTACAAGCTAATATTTTTAACGGTTTATCTGGGCTCTCTCATTTGGATATCAGCAATAATGAATTAGTGTCATTGCCAAATACAATATTCAATCAAACAAAATATTTGAAATCATTATTGATTAATTCAAACAAATTAGAAAATCTCTCTTCAGATATATTCAAAGGTGTCTCTCATTTGCAGTACTTGGACATTTCTGAAAATAAAATAACTAGCTTGCCAAATACAATCTTCAATGATCATGAATATTTAAGAGTATTGTTATTAAAATCAAATCAATTAAAAAATCTTTCTTCAGATATATTTAACGATTTGTCTCGTGTCTCTATATTGGATATTTCTGAAAATGAAATATCCCATTTGCCTAAGACAATTTTTAATGAATTAAAATCTCTGGAAAGTTTGTCTTTGAATTCGAACAAATTACAAGATCTTGAGGCTGAAATATTTATTGGTTTGTCTGAACTCAAGTTATTAAATATCAGCAATAATGAATTGCTGTCATTGCCAAATACTATTTTCAATCAAACCGAAAAATTAGAATCACTATCATTAAATTCAAATAAATTAAAAATTATTGAGTCAGATATATTTAATGATTTGTCTCTTCTCTGTCACTTGGATATTTCATATAATGAAATATCCCATTTGCCAGAAACGATTTTTAATGAATTAAAATCTTTAAAAAGTTTGTCATTGAATTCAAACAAATTTCAATGTCTCGATGATAAAATTTTTATGAGTTTATCTAAACTCGAGCATTTGGATATTAGTAACAATAGTTTATTGTCTCTTCCGGATGGAATTTTTGATAGAAATAATAAACTTAAATATTTGTTTTTGAATAAAAATAAACTCGACAATATTGAGCCTATTATTTTCAAAAATTTAAATGAACTTTGTTTGCTAAATATTGTGGATAATAATTTCACTGTAACAGAAGATCTTATGAAGTCAATCATTATAAATTTAAAACAGGGTGCATATGATGAATCTAATAAAAGTATTGTTAGAGATGAAGATATCTCTAAAAATGGTATTGACTATACTAATAGTGGAGCTGATATTACTGAATTCACTAATCATTATAAAAACAATTGAAAATTAAATATCAATATCATATCGAACTGAAATTTTAATATTTAATATAATGTTTAATTTTGTAAACTCTTTAATATTAATTAATATATAATTTACATTAATTTGTTAATGAAATTTATCCTTTCTTTTATAAGTTTTTTTGTATAATACAAGTAAAAAATAATAATTAAATTGCTTGCCAACTTTGTACTTTATACCTTTAATAATAAAAATAATATACAAACATGTAATTTAATGTTAATTTCAGATCATTAATTATTTCGCATTGTGGAAAAAACTATCCAAATTTTTTTTTCAATTTATAATTTGAAATATAAATATTTTTTTTTTTTTTTTTNTTAATCCCCAATAATTGTTTTATAAATTTTTCGTAAAAGCTGGTGCAATTTGTTTTTTTTTTTTCGTAAGAACATTCATTTACTGGTTATTTGGCATTGGCTAATATACATATATTTAATATTTATTTACATAATTTATTTACACAGACGTCTCTCAAATAATTAATAATAAAACATTTAATTCTATATATATATAATTTCAAAATTATTATTTGGGCAAGAGAGAAATTTTTTTTTTCAATAGTAGGAAATAACTTATCGAATAATAGTAGATCTTTGTAAATTTATCTATCTATTGATGCTCTGAAACGGTAAGGTCATTTTATTTTTCCCAATTTATACCGTAAGTTACGGGGGTCTACACTCTACTACATATTTACCACTATTTGCCTATAAATGTTTATAAGTGTGTAATTCTATATATATCATTTCAAAATTATCATTTGGGCAAGAAAGAAATTTTTGTTGTCAATAGTAGAGAATCACTTATCGATTAATAGGAGATCTATCTATTGATGCTCGTTAGTGTACACTTACTGAAAAAAAGTATACTTTTATTTTTCTCAATTTATACAGTAAGTTACGAGGGTGTACACCAGACTGCACTCTACTATTTACCACTATTTGTCTATAAGTGTTTATAACTGTCAACCACTGATGTGACACGAAAAATACTGTTTCTAAAAAAAAAAGAAATTTAGCATTTGTCTTCTGATTGTTGTAAGTAAAAATTTTATTAAATTAAAGATAATAAATTAATATGTGTTTTTAAAAATAACCTTAAATATATATAGAGCCTCATACAATAACATATCGTGATCCGACTAGAATAAGATTCACATTTTCTAACGCTGGGAACAGAGAAAGAAATATAAAAATAGATGTTAACACATGCGCAGTAGTAGTTTCCTAAATTTCATAGTGTAAATTATTCTTTCATCATTATTTATTATCTATATTGTTTATTATCTAATTTTCATAATATTCATCAGTGGGTAATTATTTATTTTTATTATTATTTTTATATTATATTGGTTTAAATATATTTAATTATTTTGATTAACTCGATATTAATTGAATGTAACTAAAATCAAGTAGTCAGAGTAAATTATATTTGTTGATTTTTACGTTTTGTGTTATTTCATAGATATTTATTATTTAATTTAAATTTTTACTTATCAAATAAGAATCAAAAAAACACAAATATATATTTAAGACAAATTTATTAATTATTTAAGGAAGCAGAAATAGAGTTGTCAAACCAGCAGCCAGTTATTCAGAGTGAGTTGAAGTTTTTGTTGAGTTTAAAAGTAAAATACAATAATGAATTTATTATACATAATTTCAATTGTTATGATTGCAAATATTACAGCAAAAGCACACAAGATGAGTTCTAACGATCCCACACTTGAAGATGATGCTTCAAATAATTATAATCCTACCGATCTTACGAGTGAAACAACTGATCAAAGTAAGTTAATTTTAAATAAATATTTAAATCTATTTATAAATAGCCACTATTTTAACTTTGTCAATATTTTTCAGTAGCAACATACAAAACATACTTGTGTGATCCTACATCATTATATTACGATAAATATTTTTGTAACAGTGATGATCGTACAAATTTACGTCTCGGCAGATTACAAGATACAACTTTTCTCCCAATGAAGATTTTCAATGGACTTGAGAACCTTATAACTTTGGATTTATCATCAATTGGACTGACGGAACTCGAGTCTGGTATTTTTGATGGTCTGTCTAAACTTACTCAATTGTCTCTCTGTAATAATAAATTAGTCGCTTTGCCAAATGGAATTTTTGATGAATTACACTCACTAGAAGAATTAGATTTATACGGAAACAAATTGACAAGTCTTGAATCTGATATTTTCAAGAATTTAACTAATCTTACAAAACTAGATATCAGTATTAATAAAGTAGTGGCTTTGCCAAATACAATTTTCAATGAATTACGATCGTTAAAAGAATTGATGTTACCAAGAAACGAATTAACGAGTCTTGATGTTGATATTTTTAGAGGTTTGACTAACCTTTTAAAACTAGATATCAGTTTCAATGAATTATCATCAGTGACAAATACAATTTTCAATGATTCAAGATTGTTACAAGAATTAAGCTTGAAGAAAATTGGATTGACAAGTCTCCAGTCTGATATTTTCAGTGGTTTTTCTTGTCTTTCAAAACTAGATATCAGTGATAATAAATTATCGTCTTTACCAAAAACAATTTTCAATGGATTACAATCATTGGAAGAACTTATGTTAAACAAGAATGAATTAACAAGTCTCGATTCTGATATTTTTAGTGGTTTGACTAAACTTTCAACACTAGTTATAAGTGAAAATAAATTATCGTCTTTACCAAAAACAATTTTTAATGGAATGGAATCTTTGGAATGGGTGTATTTGGAGTCAAATCAATTGACAAGTCTAGAGACTGATATTTTCAATGGTTTACCAAAACTCGTCCATGTAAATTTATCTGATAATAAATTGATTCTGCCAAATCCAATTTTCAATGAAACAAAAAATTTAGAATCGTTGATATTAAGTTCAAATAAATTGGAAAGTCTAACAGCTGATTTTTTTAATGGTATGACTCAATTCCAAATGTTACTTCTTGCAAATAATCAATTACCATTTTTGCCTAAAATAATTTTTCATGGATTAGTCAATTTAGATCGGTTAGCTTTGAGTTCAAACAAATTAAAAAGTCTTGACGCTGAAATTTTTACTGGTTTGTCTCAAGTCAAGCATTTATTTATCGACAATAATGAATTAACGACATTGCCTGATACAATTTTTCATGATACAAATAGTTTAGAGCTGTTGTCATTAGAATCGAATAAATTAAAAATTTTAACACCAGATATTTTCAATGGTTTGTTTTGTCTCCGAATGTTGCATATCAACAATAATGAATTAGTATCTTTGCCAAAAACAATATTCAATGATTTAAAATCTTTAGGAAGTTTATCTTTGCATTCAAACAAATTACAAAGCCTCGAGGCTGATACTTTTATTGGTTTGTCTGGGCTACAGTCTTTAAGTATCAGCAATAATGAGCTATCTACATTGCCAAGTAAAATTTTCAGTGATATGAATAATTTAGCACAGTTGTCATTGGAATCAAATAAACTCAAAATTCTTCCTTCAGATGTATTTGATGGTTTGTCTCTCGATAAATTGGATATTTCTATAAATGAATTAATATCTTTGCCCGAGACAATTTTTAATAGCTTAAATCGTCTCAGCAAATTGTCATTAAGATCAAACAAATTAAATATTCTTCAAGCTAATATTTTTAACGGTTTATCTGGGCTCTCTCATTTGGATATCAGCAATAATGAATTGGAGTCATTGCCAAATACAATATTCAATCAAACAAAAAACTTAAAATCATTATCAATTAATTCAAACAAATTAGAAAATCTCTCTTCAGATATATTCAAAGGTTTCTCTTATTTTCATTACTTGGACATTTCTAAAAATAAATTGACTAGTTTGCCAAGTACAATCTTCAATGATCATGAATATTTAAGAGTATTGTTATTAAAATCAAATCAATTAAAAAATCTTGCTTCTGATATATTTAACAATTTGTCTCGTGTCTCGATATTGGATATTTCTGAAAATGAAATATCCCAATTGCCAAAGACAATTTTTAATGAATTAATATCTCTAGTAAGTTTGTCTTTGAATTCAAATAAATTACAAGATCTCGAGGCTGAAATATTTATTGGTTTGTCTGAACTCAAGTTATTAAATATAAGCAATAATGAATTGGTGTCACTGCCAAATACTATTTTCAATAAAACAAAAAAATTAGAATCACTATCATTAAATTCAAATAAATTGAAAATTCTTGAGTCAGATATATTTAATGATTTGTCTCTTCTCTGTCACTTGGATATTTCATATAATGAAATATCCCATTTGCCAGAAACGATTTTTAATGAATTAAAATCTTTAAAAAGTTTGTCATTGAATTCAAACAAATTACAATGTCTCGATGATAAAATTTTTATGAGTTTATCTAAACTCGAGCATTTGGATATTAGTAACAATAGTTTATTGTCTCTTCCGGATGGAATTTTTGATAAAAATAATAAACTTAAATATTTGTTTTTGAATAAAAATAAACTCGACAATATTGAGCTTATTATTTTCAAAAATTTAAATGAACTTTGTTTGCTAAATATTGTGGATAATAATTTCACTGTAACAGAAGATCTTATGAAATCAATCATTATAAATTTAAAACAAGGTACATATGATAAATCGAATGAAAGTATTATTAGAGATGAAGATATCTGTAAAAATGGTATTGATTATACTAATAGTGGAGCTGATATTACTGAATATACCAACTCTTATAAATACCGTTAAAAGTAAAATATCAATGTCATATAAAAATAAAATTTTAATATTTAATATAATGTTTAATTTTGTAAACTCTTTAATATTAATTAATATATAATTTACATTAATTTGTTAATGAAATTTATCATTTCTTTTATATAATTTTATTTTATAAGTTTTTTTTGTATAATACAAGTAAAAAAAAATAATTAAATTGTTTGCCAACTTTGTACTTTATACTTCCAATAATAAAAATAATAAACAAACATGTTTAATTTAATTTTAATTTAAAATAATTTATTATCTTGCATTTTAAATTTGATTTTTTTTTTCAATTTATAATTTGAATTAAAAATATTTATCTTCGTTTTGTTTTTAATTTAAAAAATCGTCAACAATTCAATATTGTTTTCGCATAATTTTTATGACAAAATTATTAATCACCAATAATTGTTTTATATAATTTTTCGTAAAGGCTGAAGACTCAGCTGAAGCTGTAAGGGTTAAATAAAAATATTATTATATTATTATATTATTATATTACAATAAATGATTATAAAAAAAAAAAAAAAATTAACTGCAAGTTAAAAATAAATTCACTGATTTATCAAGTATACAACGCAACAATTCAATTTTTTCTTTTCAATATATACTTTTAGCCTGTAAATTCTGTTGGATATATAAAAATATTGCTTGGCAATACAAATGGAGTAATAAATTTTTATTAGCCAAAGGCAATAAAGCACGAAATTACACCCTGAACTATCAAGAATGTTATTCGTAACATTTTACAGTTAAACATGTTGCTGTTATACATGTGTGTCTCACACTGACCGGACTAAATTCGTTGAAAATGCAGCTCACTTGATTTGTTAGTTGAATTTTTCTTCGAACAACTTAAATAATAAATACAACACAATTAACCTAACTCGGTGAGTGTAACCTTCTTAAAATCATAAATGAATTTTAGTATATAGTTGAAGCTTCTTATCACTATGAAAATAATATTTATCAAAGTGTACAGTTTAATGCTTTAGTAAAAAATTAAATAAATAAAAAGGTAAAAATTAAATTAAACAAACTGGTAACCATATGTTGGAAATAATACTCCAGTTGTATTTTGTCAGTGATGCATTTCGTATTGCAGGTAGTCGAAAATAGGAGTAAAACTATATAGTATAGAAGTAAGGAAGGGGCATTCAGGTACTCATATAATCAACCGGGGGTTTTCGTGTATGAAAACATGGAAAGGTTGTATTGGCGTTGGAAGAGGACATTCAGTCTTTCAGTCGTTGAGGTACGCTCGTACGAGACGTCCACCAACTCTCTCTTTTTTTTTTTTTTAAATTTCTGTATCAGATTTCCTCGTTTTTTTTTTTGTTCAAAGTGTAAATATTTTTTTATTTTTTTAACAAATTTGTGCGACCAGTGTGTGTGCTTCAATAAATTTATTATAAAAATATACAAAAAATTTATGAAAAAAAGTGATTGGAAAAGATAAAAATTTTCATTTTATTTTTCAATTTAAAAAATAAAAATGACGTAAATTTACTGACATCATCAAAAAGTCGATGTCAGGTGAGTTTTAAAATATTTTTTTTTTCTATTAATAAAAATTATAAAATTATTTTTTTAGATTGACCTAAAGTTAATTTAATTTTATGAGAAATAAAAATTAATAATAATCATTCAAAATAACAAAGACTTTTTTTTTCTCATTCTCAATAAACAATTACATTGAATTTTTTTTTTTTTTTTATTTTGTCATTTTCATTGTAAGCTGTATTTTTTTCAATCTTTCAAAATCTTTTTTTTTTTTTATTTTCAATTCTCTTTTTCTTTTGTGCAAATATATTTTCACTTACATTTTTAAACCCCCGTGGATAAAATACGGCGCCAGAACATGCTGTGTCTCATAAAAAAAAAAACCAACTGAAAAAAAAAATAAAAAAATAAGAAAACTCTGGGAACAATATACGCGTAATCATAATTAATAATTAAGTTATTATTATTTTTTTTCGTCGACGTCAAGAAACAACACTATGCGATAATAATTTATTTCCAACATGTATAACCCGGAAACAGTGTATAACATTATGTTTTTCACATGCAAAATAGAATTATTTTAAATTTTTTATAATTTATATCATTGTCAGTTTGAGAATATATTTAATTTTTTCTTCATAATCATTATTGGAGTCTCTTACATGCCAATCTAACACGAATCTTTGCAAAAAATTTAACCCAAAAATATCTAAGATTTAGATTACCTAACTATTAATAATCACGACCTCGTAATTATAAAAAAAAATGCATTAAAAACTCAACAGATTAATAGTTAAATGATTTTCACTTGGGAATATTCTTCATGTTGTTTTATTTATTCATCTAGAAACTCATCAATAAAATCCTTGATAGGATGAATCATTTTATTTTTAAATATAACGCAATATCATCATCATCATAGCTATATTATTTTTATTTTATTATTACTTCATAATTATTAGTTATAATCTTATAATACTAAGCAAAAAATTTAAATGTTATTTGAGTGTGTTGTTGGAAGCATATATATATATCAGGAACAAACATTATGTTTCGTCACCCTTGTTTTCAAGATATCACGCACCTGATAACATAGATGCAATATAATACAACAATACAAACCTGTAAGATTAGCTCCACATGTGTTATAATATATTTTTAAAGTATATATTTTTATTATTTTTAATTTTTTAAATTACATATTTTTATTGGTGTGTAATAAACAGTTATAATATAAACATTGAAAGTGAATGAAAATAAATAAGAAATAATTATTTTGCTGATGAGAATAAATAAGTATTATAGACCCCACATTGATATATATATAAAAATAAATATAAAAATATTTTAAATCGCGTGACCAAAATTTTATGTTTTAAATTGATTCGTTTAAATAAAATTCGTGCTACTGTCTTTGCGGGTGTGTTGTTTGTTGTATCCTTTATTTTATTTTTTAATTATATATTTTTTATTTGTCCTGTGATTCTTTGAAAAATTATATGTGTATAAAAAAAGGGATGGAGAATATATACGAAGTATTGTGAACATTGAATATAACCTCCAGGATACACTGTTAAATTCTTAAGATGATTCAGGTTTGCCTGGCTGAGTGCGTAGGATATACAACTGGCCTTTCAGTGCCTTATAGTACCCCAGAGTCAAGTCCGAGGCCGTTGCAATTTTTTTTCGTTTTTTTCTTTTGGTTTTTTATCTTTTTTTTTTATATTATAATCTTTTTTTTTATTATATACTTTTTGTATGTGTATATTGGTATATATATTGCCCTCAGGCTTATTCAATTTTTTTTTTTTTGTTTTATTTATTTATTTGTATGTTTTTTTTTTTTTTGGCCAATAAAAAAAAAGAATTTTTTCGTCTTTACTGCTTTTACCTTGTCGGAATTACGTGCATTCTCTTGCTGCACGATTACTCGAATTAGGTGAATCCTCCTCGTTCGGAAATATAACGGTTGAGTATTTTCTAACGAGTATAATTTTACGATTGAGTTAGGAATTAAATAAAAAAATAAATAAACTAGGGCGCCAGTCAGGAAGCAAGTCTGTGAAAAAAAAAAAAAATATAAAAAAATATAATAAACCCTTTATTAAATATGAGATTTAAAAAAAAATTCAGTAGCAAATTTTGGTGTTTTAAAATTCAAAAATAATTATACAATAGTAGCTTTAAAAAAAAGTATACAAAAAGAATTTTTATAAAATTTATATGACGCTTATAAACGTAAATTTTATTCAATTTATTTGTGTCATTATAAGTTTATACTGATCGTTTGGTATCAAGTGAAAGTTTTCCATTTGCGATCAGAAACTTTCAAAGACGCTCGATCGGTCAGCGGTATGTCTAAATTCTCCGAGTTAATAATATAAAATTAAATAAAGTTTAAAAAAATATAATTAAATACCCACAACTCACCATGTTTTATATAAAGTTTATAAAATTTTTTAGATAGAAAATTATCAAGTCGACGAATAATCTATCAAAGTATAAATAACTAAAAATATATTATACTTGTAATGGATATAAAAATAAGCAAATAAAATATATACAATTATCGAAATAAATATAAGAAAAACAAAACAATTTGATGGATATTTAGAGTGAAAGTTTGTACCAGGTACCGATAAGCTACATGGAATAATTAATGATTGCCTGAAGCAATATAAGCCTCTAAAAATAATAATAGTGCAAAAAATAAAATAAAATAAAATAGAAAAAAAAACCATCTAGTCATGATTGCGAATTTTCTATAATTATTTCAATTATTTTTATGGATAATTTACTTAAATAAAAAAATATATTACAAATTTTTTTTCTATAATTATCGACAATATTGTTTGTCAATCTTTAAAAAGCCTAAAAAAAATTTTTACATTAATAACGTATTTTTTTTTTTAAATTAGGGTAGGTTTCATCCCCTAGTATATTTTTAGAATTAATTTTAATAATTACCATGTGGTGGTCATTTCCGTTACGAAAAAAAAAACGACAAAAAAATTGGTGTCTATTACGTGGATGCAATGTGGGTGACTGGGCGATGTGAAACCGTCACTTTGCATAAGGCAGATGATGACTTCATTCTGCCCATCAAAATAAGCACGAATTACCTACACTGCACCCTTGTAATACAGTGGATTATTTAGTCCACATGAGTCGATGGAACAGTAGAATAATGGGCTAGCCAAATACCCAATTGTCATGATAAAAAAATAATATCTACACATTGCACGTATTTTTAAAAGACCTCTGTTTATAACCAAGTCATTGATCTCAAAAATGAATATGTATGCATTAACACAACGTGACTTTTAGCATGTCATATATAGTTTTTAAAAATAAAATAAAAATATTATTATTATATTGGCAATGGGTGTGTCCTCGTCTAGAAAAAATAAATAAATAAATAAAAATACATATTAACATTGAAAAAAAAAAAAATATATGAAGCCGTTCTGGTCATGCGGGTAAGTGAAAGAAAACATGATGCCAATCGATGTTAGTAGGAACCTCTCAATCTCTATAATATAATTGAATATATAGTTTTCCTTTCACGACATACTTATTGATTCTTGTAATTTCTAATTTTTAATATTTTTAATATATTATTTTCACAGCCACTAAGACAATTCTTTTTCAAAGAGACTGTGTGTGTGTTTTTAAACTTTTAAAGATCAACAATGTTCCCACACAATTGTGAAATAATTGGCTGGTTTGATAATTCAAATTTCGCCATGAGAAAAAATATAAAAATTACCAAATCTTACTTGAAATATCATCTCTTGAATTAAATTAACAAATTAAATTTTTTATTTTTGTGTGGATTTGATTTTTTTTTGTATTTTTTATTGATTTTAAAATAGATGCGTCTTCCGTATATTGATACACTTGCTACAACCACAAGATCCAGATAATTTATATCAGCAAAAAACAAATGAAGAAAATAAATAATATTAGTACATGTAATAAGAGCTTTCGAGTATTTTTTCTGATTTCATTTTGTTGATTAGTCTCAAAGAGAAGACCATGGCAAATCTTGTTCGACTTGATCTGGTCAAACCAGATATCATATACAAAATTCTCATACAAAATGGCGATTATCTAGGAGAAGGGAGTTTCATTATCTATTTATATAATTATAATTATTTTACACGCGATTATAATTTTGCAAAGTGTTTTAAGTATTCAAAAGTATTTAAAAATTCAAATAGCTTTTCATTGCATTTTTGAATATTTATATATGAAAAATTTCTTCAATTTAAATGGCATTTTCCAATTTCTAGTTTTTAATTTTAGAAAATAGAAATTTGCAAAATTCATACAAGAGTTAAGTATAATGATTATTGAGAAACTTGATCATATTTATTTCTAAATAAATTATTGTAGAAATTTTTTTAGATTTTTCCAAGTATTTTTCTTCAAATTCCTTTGGCAATTAATTTTTTTTTTACTTGGATGCACGTTTACCTAACTTGTGAAAAATTATCACCTCTAAATAAACACATAATGTGCATACACTGTATTCATGAAAAAACGAAAAAATAAAATTTAAAAAGCCACAAAAAAAATAATAAAAATAAAATAAAAAATACTTGTTGAAATAAATTGAAAATATTTGTTTTTTCTCTCCCGACAATAACATTGTTTGAATCAAAAAAAAAATAATAGCCACATAGACTGTTACATAGTATATTGTGACTAGAAAAAAATAAATATAATAATAATAAATTTTTGCGGAACCGGGAAGCCTTTGTTGGAGGTTACAACAAGGTCGTGGTACATACAGGGGCCACTGAACGTGCGATAAAACAGAGAATGCAGTGTGTTAACTCTCTACACACGCATAAAGCAAAAATAAAAAATCAAAAAAAAAAAATATAAATAAATAAAGTAAAAGCCATACTTCACATAAGCATGTAGGTATATAAACCTAAGAAAATAAAAATACTAAGGGCCAAGCACAAGCGTCCTTGAAGCTTGTCCTTTATGCACTCATGGATCATCCGCATAGAGTCAAGGTAAAATTTATACAATTTATACATGTATAAAATATACCATATGATTATTATAAATATGCAAAAATTAAATAGAAGATATATTCAGGTATAACAGCACAGCAGCAATAAAAACAACAACAACAACAACAACAACCAACAGAGCACCTGGACCTGAACGTATAGAGATTGCATAGTTACATGGCTATTTCACCGATGGAATGTCTGGCATGTTATATGCCGCTCACAAAATAAAAGGATCTCGATGGCCTTGATAGTGCGTTCTCTCTTTCTCTCTCTTTCTCTCTCTACCTTTTTTTATTTATCTCTCACTATTTTTTTTTTTGAGACCTTCAGAGTGTAGTGTTGTGTGTTTGCTCAAAAACCAATATAGTTTTAAATATTGCTTGGTTATAAATTGTTGATTATTATAAGTTAATTTATAATTTTATCGAGCTATGCATAAATTAAGTATTTTGACCATTTATGACTTTTACTAATTTTATATCACAAAGACAGCAACAATCAATTTACGAAAAGAAAAAAAAAAAAAACTGCGAAATATTGTCATTTTTTATTAAAAGCTTTTAAAATATTTTGTAAAAAAAAAGTCAATATATTAAATGGCTATTATTTAAATTTAAAAAAAATGAATCAATTTAATTTTATATCAAGGATATATAATTTAATTCTTGGAAAAAAAGAAATTGAGAAAGTTTTTGCGCAAAATGGAAAAATTAAAAAAGAAAAATATTAAAATGAAAATATAAAAATGAAAAAAAAAAATATATCCTGTCAAATCAAACATCAATATAATATATAAATTAAAAAAAAAAAATTATTCATAATTTTTAATAATTGAATATAATAAATAAATTATAAAATTCCATTAATTCTTGACATTTTCGTTTCATTTTATTTTCACATATACGTAGTCTAGCGCACCTATAATAATAACAAAAAAAAAAAATAATAAATAATGAATATATCGATAAAGTATTGTATCAGCAATGTGTGTTACACCTGCACGATTTCTTTATCGTTTAAAGATATCAAAAGAAAAAAGAGAAAATTTAAAAAAAAAAAAAAGAGAGAGAGAAATCGATCGTTGATCCTGGCAAGGGATCTTTGCCCTTTTTCTTATAATATTTATTTCTTGCTATTTTATTTATTTGATGTAATTCACAACAACACACACACACACACACACATGTACTTAGACCATAGAAATGTCTTTTATATTTATTTTCAACATGTGAATCGAATAAAACAGTAATAGTGCGCGCATCAAAATAAAAAAATAGAAAACCCTTGAGGCATTTTCATTCGCAAGGGTATAAAATTATTTGCCATAGAGCTAACTGAGTAATGTATGACAAAAATTGTAGTTTATTTTCAACTATTTGTGTTATATCGTTCAAAGAATATATAATAATTATTTTAATGTGTGTTGTACACACAATATTGCCACATGAAAATGTACTTTAGTAAATTCAAGTTTACTTGGTAGCACTCGAGAATTCCATACTTAATTGCCCCCCCGTGTATTTACTTGATTTTTAATAAACTCCATGGAATTAAATGGGATGAGTGTCCTTTTACTTATCCAGTCATTTCAAATAGTTGATCCGGTCTCTATATATAAATATATATTTTTATACTATCCTAACTTGATATTCCCGAGATAAAATTTTTCAGTCTCTGAACTGTCTCTGAGTCTCTGAGCAATGTCTAAATAATCTCTATCACTCTCTAGCAGTCGCTGAAGAATCTCTCACTATCTCTACGTTGTCTTGTGAGAGACGAATTATCTCTAAGTGAGAGATTCGAACTTTAAAATAAAAGTCAACGTCTCTGGAGCAGAGACGAATCATCTCTGAGCCAGAGATTCAAACTTTAAAAAAAACAGCGTCTCTATCCCAGAGACGAGTCGTCTCTGAACCAGAGATAGGTACTTCAAAAAAAAGCAGCATCTCTGTTCCAGAGACGAATCATCTCTGAACGAGAGATTCTAACTTAAAAAAAAAACAGCGTCTCTATCCCAGAGACGAATCGTCTCTGAACGAGACCAAAATTTAAATTAACAAATTTGTTCTTCATTTTTAAAACATCTGCTGTGGTTGAGTAGGTAGGGTTTCAGATTGCTACGCGGAGGTCCCGGGTTCGAGTCCAGGTCGGATCACAATATTTTCGCTTCAATATTATTAAATAGTAACTTCACGGTACAATTATATGACAGTACGCAAATAATTCCTGTATCTTCTGAGTTAGTTATAAAAAGATTTTCAATTCTAAATCATTTTTTTTTTTTTTCAATTTTTTATCGGTTTGATAAAGATAAATAATTGACTTAATTAGTATTAATAATTGATTTAATTAGTGATAATACAAAAATTTATAAATTAATACTATCTAGCTTGTAGAGTCTCTGTACACTCTCTGACAGAGAGACACATGAGAGAGTCTCTATACACTCTCTGACAGAGAGACGCATCAGAGAGTCTCTCACAGCGAGACGGATAAGAGAGTCTCTGTATTCTATCCCTGGTGGCGCGTACAGAGATGATTTTCAGAGACTCTCTCGTTCAGAGATTCGAAAATTTCATCTCGGGTTATAATAAAAAATAATTATTTCTTGCTGTTGTTGTTTTATAAAAATTATATATATACTTTACCTTCATTCAGTTGTAATTTTTCATTTGAAAAATTAAAAATAAATACTTGTTATAATTGCTGTGGTTTTTTTTTATTTATAATAATTAATTTTTTTCTTTTTGTTTCATTTTCTTTTGTTTGATTTTATCTGGAGAGTTATCATTTGCCATCTCAAAGAATTCTCACTGAAATTAATGAGATTAGTTTAATGAAATAATATTAAAAAATATTAATGATAATTGGAAGATGAATTTTTTTTTATTTTTTTTTAAATTTCATCTTGTGTTATCTTGAGTGTTATATCTTACATGTCAACTTTATAAAATTATAATGATATACAAAGTATATATTCTTGTTAATTTTTTGTATAATTTTATTCCTTTTTTTTTTTTTTTTTTTGTTTAGTAAATAATGTCATAAACACGTATGAATATTTTTTAATGATATATATTAATTTTTAATCATTTAATTTCTATTCAATAAAAGCCATTAATCATATATTTTTTTATTTTACAATTTTCTTTTTTCAATAAGTATTTTAAGCATAGAGCAAAACAAGCTTTGAAATATCTTTTACGACAAGATTTTTAAAACTACATTCTAGAAATCGAGGTTGTATAAAAATATAAAATACAATTACCAATCTCTCATCAAGTATATTTTATCAACTAGAGATAATAATAAGTATTAATATTTTAAATTTATAAAATAAATAAATGACAAAGTTATGTGTCAATTTATATAGATATAAATTGTAAATATAAATATTTCGAAAATATTATAAATATATATATAATTTAAATAATATTTTAGGTGAAAGCTTGTTTTTNTTTAATAAACACAATGGATTTTAATAATGTTGATAATAGACTTGACTGATGATTATTATTATTATTTAAATATGGATTGAGTCTTGGGGTCTTTCATCTGAAGAATTCAACAAGGTGAAAGTGGTACGAAGACTTTCGATATATATAATCCAAGTATAAGCATATTTTAAGAATAAAAAAACACTTTTTAAAATGACTCAAGTTTTTTTTTTGTTGATAACAAGTTATTGTTAATTTAAATTAAAATCCATGATTGGATTTTATTGATTTATCTATGTTTATCATTACTATACTGCTAAAGGAATAAATATATTTTATATTTACTAAAATTGTTGTTGTAATTTTATGTAGACACTTGTAGTCCTGTGTAGTAAAAACAATAAAATTATGAAAAAAAAAAAGCAAATGAATTTAATACAAATAATAATATCACCACCAGCAAAAATAACTAGTGGAAAATTAAAAGTTATTGACTAAATTTATCAAAAAATAAAACAGTATTTTTATAAGATAAACATATAGCTGTTTAATATATTTAAAGTCAACTTTATAATATTGAAATTAAAATTTATCAAATATATTTATCAAGATGTTACATGATTATTTTACACAATTTTATATATTATTATTTAACCTGTACGCAATTTTAATTTATTTTTTTCTTAAGATTAATATTATTTTATAAAAAACAATTATGTAATGAGATATGAACCAAATGTATATTTGACTATACACAACGACTCCAATTGGAGAATGAAAAAAAAAACTTAATGATAAAAATGCATTTATCGTGGTGATAAATGTATAATGACACCATCTACTCAAACATCATGTCTAATTGCTATTTTTTTTTTTAAATTATCATGATATTTTTAAGTCAAATATCTTGAGAAAACTTGTGTTAATATACTGATATTGGATTTTATTTTCTTTGAACATTATTATGTATACACGACGTGGCTTTTTCACAGACATGTTGAAATCTCAATACCTCATGGTCAGACAATTTTTCATCATTTATTTATATATATTTATTTTGCAATGAGATATTTACTTGAGTCGAGTTAACTTTCAACACTGAAACTAAATACATATAAATATTTATATTTAAAAAAAAAAAAAACTGAATAAAGTTATTATTTATTTTTTAAAATTTTATTTTTTTTTATTCTTATGTCACGTTTATTATTTAAATAAATTTTTGTTATTATAATTTGTGTAATAATATGAAAAGTCAGTTCAAAATTCAAACCGTGGTGTTGAAAAAAAAATAAAAATTACAAAACGAAAATTTACTTTTTTTTACAATTACACATTGATGTTTTATAATTAATTTCCTTCAAGGTTAATTATCAAAGTTTATTACTAAAATAATTTGACATTTCAATTGACTCGTTGCAAAAAAAATCCCACGAAAAAGTTCATTAGTAAATGTATAGGAACGAGTTATCAACTTGTTCAATTTTCGATGTAAACGAGTCGGTATTTTTCGACAATATTTTATTTTTTTTAAATACAAAAAATAATACAAACAAATTATTATAATTATATTTGCATGTTAAATTATTACTTAACATGCACCATTTATTTTGACCTTGATTTTCACGCTCATTACTAAATAAAAAAACGAAGAGAAAATGTTGCAATACCAAAAGAATGGAGAAAAAAAAAAATAATACATTATAATTTAAATTTGAACCTGTTTATATAATACAATCAAAAAATAATAACAATAATAAACAACTACATATGTAATAATTAATAAAAGTAAAACTGACATAATTTATTTATTTTTTAAATTTCAGAATGCGTTGGTTTCGGGGCAACGTCGAGGCACCAAAATTACTCAGTCTAAGTGCACTGCGAGGTGATGATGATACAGATTCCAATACAATTCACTTTCGTTCCAGATCAAGAGGTAACAAAAATAAAATAAAATACTTTTCTATACATATTAAAAATAAATTAAAAAAAAACAATTTCATGCATGTTATTTATCTTTGATAAACAAAATCAATCTAGAAATATATTTCAACATCTTGGGTTACAATTTTCTCAAGAATATATTATCTTGGGAATCGAAATTTGATTCACTATAATCCATATGATAATTATATGTCATTCATAAGTATATCATTTGACTGAACTGTATATATTCATCGAGGTATATGTGAGAATGAATTTATATATATATGATGTTTTTACCTTAACTTTCATGAACATCCTGAGTGACTTGATGTATTATAAAATATACTCGCTTATGTTGAGAAAAAAAAATACAGAGACAGAGAGATACGTTATGCTTTGTGAAAACCACACTCACATATATACTCTACACATATAAATATATTATTATATTATTACTGTCTTCACCGTATGTCATTTTGTCAATTCATTTCTTCACATGAGTTTGCTTGAATCGGTTCTTTAATATACTCACATTAAAAGAAAATAAAAGTTAGAGTCAGTGAACCAACTCGGTGATCAGCAGCATCATGGTATCTTTCAAGTGTAAGCCATTTGCCACATGTCTGATAATGATGATGACTTCCTTTGATGATGAAAGCATTTAAATCATTATTCATAGACCATTATATTTATATACTTTTTTTTCTTTATAATATATACTTGACTTTTTTTGTACTTTAATGAATTTTTTAATTTTTTTTTTTACAGATAAATCACCAGTTAGATGGCCACGTAGAAAATCATCAAGTCCAGAATCAGAAAAAAATTGTTACAATGTTCAAACATCAAAAGTAACAACTGAAAAATGTTCAAGTAGTAATAAAAAAGATAAAAAAAAAATACATGAAGAAAGAAAAAAATTTTGTGAAAAAAAAAATCCATTATTAGATAGAGTTAAAAATACAAGATTAAGTTTTTTTAAAGATAAAATTAATGATGATTATGATGATGATGATAGCTTACAGTGTAATTCAATGTGTAATATTGAAAAACTAGAATTAAAAAGAACAGATAATCGTAGATCAGTATGTGAAATTGATTTAAAAAAAATAAATGATAAAGAAAAATTGCAAATTAAAAAAAAATCAAGATCAAAATCACATACAAGAATATCACCAAAAAAAAATATAGATGATAAATTTAATTATTTGGGTTTTAATACATCAACATCATCAAATAAATCATGTTGGTCAAAAGATGATAATGTATCATCAATAAGTCCACCAAAAACACGTAAAAGTTTTCATGGTCATAAAAATTTTTTAAAAGATTATACTGGTTCAAAAAAAACAATTGACATTGATAATATAGATGATGATGATAAAGATTTATCATTTAATAATAGTACACTAGTTGACAGTCATCAAAGTCCATCAAGTTGTCTAGCATCAAAATTTCGTGCAATGCAAGATCGTTATATGAAAAGTTCAACAAACAGATTAATAGCTAAAATATATCGTAAGGATGTTAAAGATAATGATAAACGTAGACTACGTAGTTTTTCATATGGTGCATTACCAGGTTTAGAAGAACTACGTACAAATCCATTATTTGAAGATCATGAACAAGATGATAATGATTCTGGAATATTGGATAGTGGCTCAGCAACAAGTTCACTGTTTGATGATAGATGTGGTAGTGGTGCTTCTGGATTAATAACAAATGATTCTTTATCATCACAAGTATTACCAAAAAAAACAACAACATCATCATCATCATCAGTATCACCAACGTCATCATCATCTTCGTCATTTGATTTAGAACAAAATCAAAGCTCAAAAACAGATATAAATAATTCTGAATATTTAATTAAAAAAAATAATAAAAAAGATATACATAAAAATTATTCTGTACATAATTTAAGTCTTGGTATTGAAAAAAATCCATTAAATACAATATATAATATTAAAAATAATAATATAATACAAAAAAATGAAATTAAAAATGATAAAAATAATTTATTTATCAATGAAAATGATAATAATAAAAGTAAACAATTAAAAGTTGTTAGATCAAGTTCATGTACAACTGAAACAATTGTATTAAAATTAAAACGTGAATTTTCTGATCAATCATTAGGTATATTTATTGCTAAAAATAAAGATTTAAGTAATGGTTATTTAGTTGCTCATGTTGTACCAAATGGTCTTGCTGATAAAGAAGGAACACTTAAAATTGGTGATGAAATATTAATTGTTAATGGTAAAAGATTAAGAGGACTTGATATGTCAGAAGCAAGATGTGTACTTGGTAGTGGTAATACACCTGGTGATGTTGATATTGTTATATCAAGATATATTAATATTGAACAACCAAAAAAATTAAAAGAAAGTAGTGTTGATTATGAAAATATAACAATTGATAATAATAAAATTATTATTGATTCAATTGATTCACCAAAATCACATTTTAAAAAAAATCATCCAAGACATTATAGAGATAAAAAAAATGAATCTGCACGTTCAATAAATTCAGATAAATGTCGTCTAGTTAATGGTGGAACATCACAAATATCAACTAATTTTTGTACACTACCTAGACGACCAAAAAGTTCTGTAACGACATTTCACACAGTGGTATTTGAAAAAGGTCATGGAAAAAAATCATTGGGATTTACTATTGTCGGTGGTAGAGACAGTCCCAAAGGAAGCATCGGTAAGCTTTTTAAAATTTGAAAATATTTTTTAATCCCTTATATAAACATTCTATGGTTCTATGGTATTTTTTGTTTCTTTTTTTTTTTCTTGAAGGTATCTTCATTAAGTCAGTTTTACCGGGTGGTCAAGCTGCTGAAGATGGACGATTGCGAGCAGGAGATGAAATTTTAGCAGTAAATGGACAAGTTTCACATGATTTAACACATCGTCAAGCTGTACAATTATTTAGAAATATTAAAAGTGGTTCACTTGCTTTACATCTTTGTCGTAGAGTCAAACAACGTGATACACAGTAAGTTACATAATAAATATTATAAACACAATTTTTCATTAAACAATTTAACATAAATAATTATTTTTTATTAAAATTTATTTTTCAGATCAATCAAGGCTAAATCATGTGCTGATTTATTAACAGTCGATGGTTAATATGGCTTATTAATTTGTATAAAAAAAAATTAAGAAATTAAAAAAATTAAAAAAAAATTGTATATATGTAAATTCAACGATAAATCAATTAATAAATATATACATATATATATATTTACAATTATTTAACAATAATATATAACTGGTGTATTAAAATTTTTTAAAAATTATTATATTTTATTTATTATTATCATTTTTTTTTTTTTTTTTTTTAATTAAAACAATTTCAACAATTTAACAATATTTATTATTTATTTTTTTATAAAAATGTTTAGAAAAAATTGAATAAAATTAAGACACTAAAATATATATAAATATATTTTGTTTTGTCTAAATTGTAAAATAAATTAAATATAAAGTTTTTTTTTTTTAAAGCGAGACTAGAATCTAAAAAATTATCAGTATGTCTGACAATCGGTGGGTGATTTTGTAGAGTGAAGAAATTTCTCAGTAAGGCGCTGATTTCAATGGAGTCTTTGGATACCTAAAAAAATAATAAATAAATAAATAAATTGATGATAAAATTAATGAATATAAAAATAATTATTATTACTTGTGCCTCCTGACGAAATTTAATACAACAACTCCTTCTCTGACAGCTTTAAAAAGCTCAATGACTTCTTGATGAGTACACCCTCTGAGTTGTTTACCATTGAGACTGAGAATTTCATCACCTAAAACATCAAACAATAAGTAAATAATAAAATTACAAGAATCCAGTATACATGGCTTAGACAAAAATAAATAAAAAAAAACTCTTAGTCTTATCGAATTAAGTTGTGACAGCACCCTATTCATCAAATTGCGACTAACAAACATGTCATCCATCAAAAACTTTATGAAGAATAAAAATAGAAATAAACTAAACTCTCACACATAATAATATATAAATATTTTTTTCATTTTTTTTTTAAATTTGTTTATCTGTGGTATTGTTTTTTTTTTTAAATGAAAATATATATTTCAAGGGTCGTTGGTAGACTCAACTGGTACCACAAGTTGTTTCTAGATTCACGTCTGTTATCGTTGGGTGCTACTTGTATATATACCAAAGGTATGAGCCCGTTACAAAAGCATCATATAAATACAACATACGAGAAAACAGCTCTTGGCATTCACAAGACCGTAAAAACCAGCCGGTTTTATGCTGAAACTCGAAACTCAACCACAAGATAAAAAATACCATCAACAATAATAAAAAAAAAATATATATATTGCAAAAAAAAAAAGCCAGATGAATGCAAGAAAAAAATTTGAAAAAAAAAAAACGATCAATGAAGAAAAGTCATTGCATGATCCAATGTGTATATTTTGTTGTTAAATATATTAACAAGATATAACATCCAGACAAAATAGCATAAAAATAAAAATACTTTTCTATATGTACAATAAAAAAAATATAAGATAATAAAACAATGCTTATAGATGCTTGTCTCGTTGGTTCTTTCAGCTTAACAATTCTGGATTTGTACAAATAAATGTTTGGGTGTGAATACGCGAAAGCTACGTGCCAATTTTTAACTCACGTTTGAGGTATTTGAGACTTGCTTACGAATCGTACTGAGAAAACGGTTGTTCAATTTATTTTATTTATTATAAATTTATTTATCATCATCAGTACTTTTGTCTTTCTATCTCTTTATTTTTTGTTTTATTTTTATCAACAAGGAGAATTTGATATATATATAAAATCGCGTGCCAATAAGTTAACTCCCACTTTAAAAATAAATAATAAATATATACCCAAAGATTCATGTAAGAAATTGTGACTTCCTGGACACGATTGAACTTAAAGTTTTTAAATTTATATACAACACAAGAATTGTATAATTTTAAACTTGTCAATCAAGTTGGTTAATTTAGTCACCTTGTCTGACAGTATATCCGTTTGACTTTTCGTTTCCTAGTCACGTATAGTAAATGATCTACTAACCGTAATATAGTCAATACAGAAAATAAATAAACATAAACAAAGTAGATCAAACTAGGAAGTTTAATTATCAGAAAGATATTCTGATTGAATTTAATTTTTATGACTGTATACAAACAACCAACACCAACTAGTAAATTGCATGCTCTATTCACTATTGTTTTTATTGATTCTCATTGGGAAGTCTCTCTCTAAGAGGTCATCCAACTGACTAGGCCCATCAAAAATTATCTATCAATATTTTAAATTAACTGTCTCTAAGCAAAAGCATTAATTAACCTCAGCTAGTAAAAATATTTCTACAGTTTTTCTATGATTTCTTGAAATGGGTCTGTTAAAAAATAATCCAGAATAATCCAGAGTATCCAGATAATCCAAACCAATGCGGAAAAAATAACAAAATAATCCGGTAAAATATTTTAACCACGTCTTTGAAAATAATAATGAAAAAAATACCTTGTAATAGTGCTTTTGATGCATCAGCTTGTCCACCAGGAAATATTCGTCTAACAAAAATTCCCATTTCACCACGAGGACTGTCACGACCACCTACAACGCTAAATCCAAGACTTGGTTTACCATTTCCTTTTTCAAATTTTGCAACATGTTCTGTTATGTATTGATCACCAGTATCTCCCATTGAGTCAATCGATTCTTTACGATTTTTTACTGTACAAGAAAGTGACAGATAATTTGGTCTTTTTTTAATTTGTAAATTTTCACTATTCTTTATTGATATTTTTTCTTCAGACATGACATTTTCATTATTATTTTTATATTCATGCTGAGTTGTCTCGTGCTGTGAAATATCTAAAAGATTTTTATATTCCTTAGAGAGCATTGTTGTTTCAGTTAATCCTTGAGGTAAAATTTCTTCATAAGCTGTTGTTAAATGAATTTTTAAACTTTTAAATGATTTTAAAAATTCTTGTACTTCTTCTAGGGTTTTTAAAGCTTGTAAATCTTTTCCTTCTACCTCGACAATTTCATCACCCAGTCTTAGTCTTCCATCTCTGTTGAAACATTAAAATAATATAGGTACATACACAAAATTTATAAATTTTTAAAAATAATTCTTTCCTATCATACAAAATACACTTGACCGCTTTTTATTCGTGATTTGATTGGATAAAAATTTTTAGCATTTGTTTATAACTAATATTTTATTATTTTCTTTTTCATAATACGTTGCTACGTGTTGTTGTATAGTCGCTACGTTATTTTCGGCAATTAATTTATTTGAGTTGTATTGTTCCTTGATCAAAGTATTTTATTTTTTTTTTTTTTTCTGTAAAACTTGTAAATTAAAAATAACTGTTGACTACTCTTTTGAGAGTAATTAATATATTAATTACTATAGTATATATATAGTATATATATATATTAATTAATATAGTAATTACTATAGTAATATTATATTAAAATATAAATTTGAGTTATAAATTTTAAATAAAAAATTTGACAATAGTTATATTATTATTATTATTTTGATACATTGCTCGTATTGTTTATTAAAAAAATTTAGTGAATATCTGACTTTGAATTTTAGAAAAATAAATAATGATAAATTATTAAAATAAAAAAATAAATATCAATTGAAAGTTAGTGTTTAAATTCGTGTTTGTTTTTTTTTTTTTTTTTTTATCCTCGCAAAAAGTGTTTGGGGCAAATACCCCCCAGCATAGAACAAGTGTAGAGGAGTTTGTGCCCTCCACTTGTTTAATGCCAGAAAGTATTTGCCCCAAATATTGAATGAATGTCATAATTAGTGTTCTCAATATGTTATATTAAGGACGTTCAATATAACCAATTAATATAATAAGTAACCAAACTATGAGTACGTTCATCAATTTAACCAATATAACTATAGATCTGGGTTCGAACTCAAGATTAACGCTTGAGACACTAGCGGTTTGCCTACTTGACCACGATCTCATTCAACATTCTCGTATAGTAAATAATTATTCATATCACAACAAAAAAAAAAAACAAAGTTTTTTTCTACAAAAAAGAGTCAAGTGTTCGAAATTGTCACTATAATTGTAAGTATTTTAATTTAGATATGACACTAAAAATTCAAGAAAGAAATATATATTTTTGACGCATGTAATTAAGTCTAAACTATTGAAAAAAAAAAAAAAAAAAATTTAAACTTGACCCCACCTGGTTTTTCTCAAATAAGATTTCAGTATTTAAGACATATATTTTACATCAGGTGGGGTCAAGTTTAATTTTTTTTTTTTTTTCAATAGTTTAGACTTAATTACATGCGTCAAAAATATATATTTCTTTCTTGAATTTTTAGTGTCATATCTAAATTAAAATACTTACAATTATAGTGACAATTTCGAACACTTGACTCTTTTTTGTAGAAAAAAACTTTGTTTTTTTTTTTTTGTTGTGATATCACATCTTTTTGTGAAGTCATTTGGTCATATCAAATTTAATAGATCCAGCCTCAAAATTATTGTTTTGTAACTTTGACACATTTACTCATTTGTTTTGTATATATAAAATATTTTCAAAGTCATCAAAGAAACAAAAGAAATTGATAAAATATAAAGAAGGAGAGAGAGAGATATAACGAGTAATAAAAAAGTATGAGAGAGATGAAATTTTTTCTGTCCTAAAACGTAAAAACGCACAGTTGAAAAATTCATTTAATTATTAAAAATGAAATAAACTACTAAATAATTCGGTTTTTTTTTTAAAATAAAGCTTGATACTATATAATGTTAAATTATAAAAATCATTAATTTCTATCGTCACCATCATATTTTAAATAAATTTTGAAAATTTGCGAGGGATGAGGTTACCTCTATTTGATGTATATTAAGGCTCGGTAGTTTATTTGCGCTTTCATTTTTTTTTTTTTTTCGGTATTATTATATTTTTTCTCACACTTGACACGAGGCACTACCGTGCCTCTTGATCTTTTACATTGTTCAAATAATAAATTTATCAAAAAATCTTTATCATATGTTGTTATAGATTTAAAAAAACGTAAAAACATTGACATTCAAGTTACAAATTTACGTGAAATCCACGCTTTTTTTTGTTTTATAATTTTTTTTAAAGAGATAATATTTTGCGAAATAAAAAAAAAGTTAATTCAACTTAAAATTTCGTTTTTTGTTGTGAAAATTAAATGAAAATCAATCAAAATAAAAATAAAACAACTATATCAGTTATTTTTCTTTTTTATAAAATTATATGTTTTTAAATTAGTCATGAATCAACTGCGAAACTTGTAAAACTATAAAAAGACCTAAAACATTCAATTTGAATGAAAATAATTTAGTGGAAGCACGTATAACGTCTGCTTTTTTTTTTTTTTTTATATAAAAACGAGAAATAAAGCCTCGCTTCGATTTATTTGATTGGTTCTGGCATGAAACAATGAATAATTTATAATATTTCATTTGTTTTTGATTAATTAATTAATTCATCAATGTTGTTTACGCGTTGCTATAAGGAACAGTTTTTGTATTATTTTTTTATATATAATTTTTATATAATAAATAGATACAAAAGAATATATACAATCAGTGGCAAGTGCTAGAGGCGCGGGGTCGCTCTTGTAAAAGAAAAATTAAAGAAGAAATGTCATTTACCTGTGGGCAATTCCATCTGGTTCCAGCTGAACAATAATATATTTAATTTGTTCCTTCAAATTTTGTTGTGCCAATCTAATACCAAGACTTTCATTTGGATGCTTTTTTTGTAGACAAATAACCCGTGATCGTTTAATATCATTTGGTGGTTGAATAATATCACTGAGAAATTTTTTTTTATCTTGTTGAAGTCTAATTCTATGTGGTGCAATTACACAAATTTGTGGTATGTTTTTACTACATTGTAGAGTATCAATTGATCCTTGATGTATACTTGGTAACATTCTACCAGATGAACTTTGATGCCATCTTAAACCATTAATTCCATCACCAATATCAGATGTAGCTTGTGTTGGTGATTTAATACTTTTAATACTCAAATTATCCAATGAATTATTACGACATCCTCTTGGTGTTGAACTTCTAATTGGTTTTTCAATTTCTGAATCAATTACACTACTTGTATCTGAACTATCTGTAAATTTATTATTAGAAATTTCATTTTCATAATTAACTGTTGATTCACCACGACCAGGACCATCACTATCATAACCAGATTCATTTGAACTAACATAATGTGATGAAAGTCTTTGTTCAGAACATGGTACTGAATTACGACGTTGATTTCTTAATGTTGCAATAACATCAAGCTCTGTACTTAGTGTAAATGTGTCAGATAATCTGTAATCATTAACTAAATTATAATCTGAGGTTTCATGATTTGATTCAACTAATGTTGGTGGTTTATTATTACATCTTGAATTTTTTATAAATTTACTGTAATTTATTTCATCAGAATTATTATTTTTTTTAATATCATTATTTAAATCACTTGGATTAAGACTATAACTATCTGGTTCATAAATTTTATTTTTTATATTATCATCAACACTACGATATTCAGCATATGAATTTCTACAATATTTTAAATTTAATTTATTTTTTTGTTCATTATTACGTTTTCTACCAAGTGTCGTTGTACCATCATATAATTCTTCAATTTTTAAAATTTGAAAATTTTCTTCAGATGTTGTTTTAAATAATCTATCTTCTTTACAATCTCTTTTACATTGTTCTTCTGGTAAAACAGATAGCTTTGATCGTAAAAATGCATATGGAAAATTTGTTTTTTTAACTTCTTTAAAATCACAACTACTTGATTTACGTAAATTATCATTTTTAATATTATTAAAATCACAAGCAACAAAACCAGATGATGATGTATAATTTGTTAATGACACACTACCCAATGATGTTTCATCAAAAACATCATGACATTCTTTATTTGCAAGATTATCACATGATACTGTTTTAATATTACGATTTGATATTTGTAAATCAATACCATCTGATGGATCATCACCTTTAACATATGTTGGACTTGTATTTAATTGTGATGTACTACAACTTCTAAATAAATTATCTTTTTCTGATATATTTATTCTATCATCTATTATTGATGAACATCTATTTCTCGTTGAATTCAACATACCAGTTGAACCCATGCGAATAAAAAATGATTTAAATGGTGATGCTGAACGTTTTGGTGTTATTTTTTGTTCATTTTTTCCAAAATGATTTATATTATTATTATTTTTTTTATTATTGTTATTATTATTTATAACATCATCTTCATTTAATGTAGATATACATTCTCTTGAGCCACATTTACGAAATGATTCAATTTTTTTACTCATTTTTCTTCCCCAAACACTTAAATGACCTGTAAAAAAAAAATTAATATGAATAAATATCGTTAAATATATGATTATTATAAGTTAAAAAATTTATTAAAATTAATTTTTTTATTTTTCCTTATATAAAAAGGACAGTTGTCATCGATAATTGTGACAAAGAAATAGATAGAATATGTATAAGTGTGTTACATTATCTTTTTTTCAAAAAAGAAAAAGAAAGGTGTACGGTGTTTAAGGCAGATATATTCTGGCGTAGACTAAGTGTGTAGTTCACATGGTCTATGCTAGATTATATTTGCCCCGAACTCTAGAAAATGCAGGACAACGTTGATTATAATTTTCCATATAAAAATTCAATTTAGAGTGTAATGGATACTTCTAGGTTTTGAACTTGAGACCATAAGTACTATAGGCAGGGCTCTTGCCCACTTGACCATCACCTCACTCGATGAACTATGAAAAATAATTATACTACATCTTGATTTGAAAAAAAAAATCAACTTAAATATAAATTCTTCATCATGTCATTGCATTTTCTCTTTTTTTTTTTTTTTATTATAAAAAGAACAGTTGTTATCGATAATTATCGATTATTTTAAAGAAAATATAAAAAAAGATGTCAGGAATTTGAGGCAAATATTTCCTGGCATAGACAAAGTGCGTTTGTTCACATGGTTTATGCTAGATTATATTTGCCTCAAACACCTCAAAGACGAAAATAGTGATGAACCTAGCTTCCTATCCCGTGATGCGACTTTATTATTTAAAAAGGCATCTATGATAATTTGAGGGATAAAAAGTGTGTTTGAACTAGAGACCACAAACACTGTAGGCAGGGCTCTTGCCGACTTAACCATCAGCTCACTCGATGAACTATTAGTTATAAAAAATAGCCTTGAATTAAAAATTATTTGATTACTTAATATTATTTTTTTTTTTATTTTTCAACATTAAAATTTTTGATTACATGATTTTTTTTAATTTATCATTATGATTTTTCAAAGTCAATAAATTTAATTTTTTTTTACATTAATATTTTGTAATTTTTATTTATTTTATTTTCAGTATTAATTAGATTAATGTGGATTTAAATAAAGAATAATTTAAATAATATTTATCTGGTTTTACAAATATATAGTCAAAAAAAAAAAAAATTACAAAAGTCAAACAGTCACTACATTTAAATATGCTCGTGTTTTTTATTTAATAAATAATACACTTGACAGTATACAATTTAACTTTTCACTTTTGAATCATTTTAATTCACTGTATTATTATAATGATGAGAAAAAAAATTCATTAAAATATTACGAAAATAAAGGTCAAGTGAGAGACAATTATTATTATTTATTATTGTTATGAAAATAATTTTTTTTTACGATTTAATAAATTTTTATTATTTAAAATAAATTATAGTATTTATTTTTTTTTTTAAATATTATTGAATGTGAATTTTTTCGATAATAAAAATCATAAAAATTTACAAATTTCAATCTTTCATTTATTATTATTTTGAATTGTTTTTTTTCTTTTTTTTTTTTATATGACTCAATGCTATACCACATCCTCAATTTTTGAATATACAAATAATAAAAAAATCATGAAAAAAAAATGAAAATATGTTGATGCTTTTACAACCTGAATTCCTACAGAAAAAATATTTAAAAATAAATAAAAAAAAAAAAGAGTTCAAATGCTCTTTTGTATTTGACATATATATAAGTTTACTTTTATTATTATTAAGGGCCCAGTCATGAAAATACTGATGGGACTAACGGATCATCTGTCCAATGCTGACATAGTCACATTGACTTGACGATTTTCAGGCATTTCAGGTATGAGTACATATGTTTTATTTCATTTTTAAATTCATTTTTTTGTTATTTATTTTTTTGACTAAACTTTCCAACACCATTTAACTTTTTTTTTGACACAAAATTCATCTTATAATTAACAACACTAACCAGTGGATGAAAAGTACTAAATATATATATTTTTTTTCAGTTCAACGAAGCTGATTAAATAAACTCTTTAGTTAAATTCTTAAATATTTAATTACAGTAAATTTAATTCTTGATATGTTTTTAAAAAACTACTCTCTTTCTGTATTTATCTTATTTTTATTTCATCATCAACATACCCAAAAAAAAAAACAAAATTTAAGTACACATTTTTTTTATTTTATAACGATGCGTTTAACATCCCGTTTTGATGACTTTTATTATGTTGAATTGTCGTATATTAGTAAAAAAAAAAAAAAGGTCAATAAAAAAGCTCAAAGATTTTGTGCCAATGGTTTATGCATATAAATAAATATCTTAATAAAGTATTTGCGTGAATAAAATATCAACACCAACAATGACATGCTGTATATTACATCAATAAATTTATATATTTATATTTTTGTTAACGAATAAATAATACGTGAATCAAGCAAGTCTCATTTGGATGATATAAGTGGCAACATGACTATATATAACATAAATCCACGACACGAAGATGACTGCATTAGAGTTCATCTCGTCGTTTTATCTGATGTTTGTATTGAAATAAAGAAACACATATACGTTCGATGACTCCAAAGAGGAAAACTCCTCGAAGCAATCGAGCAATGCCTCCTCACTTGGGATATATCTAAGCTTCGTCGTAAATCTTATTTTTTTTTTTTTTTNTTTTTTTTTTTAGAAAAAATATCAACACGCCAAACGATGAACATAATAGTTTCCGGTTTTTGCCAACGATGTGTTTCTCTTTTCCTATGGCCAAGGACAGTTTCATGCTCAACAAGAAATAGATGATAGGGTAAATGTCCTGAACGAGTTTAAGGTATAGATAGATCGCGTGACTTTTATATATATAATATAACCACAGTCGCAATGTAAAATCAATTTTTTTTTTTTTTTAAATTTATTCAAAAATTCAAAAAAATATATATAGAATTTTAAGTGATGCTTGATTATTAATCATTATATAAATAATTTTATATTATGCGTCAAGTTATATAAGTAGAAATATTTTTCCATCGAGAATTTTTTTTTTTAAGCGTTTTAGTAATTCCTATGATTTTAATTAATTAAAAAAATTAATAATATATGAAAAATACTTTAATTTAATTCTAAAATTTCAAGTGTTTGACTTGAATTTATTTATTTTTTTTTAAATTAACTAAAAAATTGTTTAAAGTGTTTTTGAATGGATTAATTTTGATGCGATTTTACTCGTGAAAAACTTCTAAATTTATAACAACAAGAAAAGTAAAAAATTTAATAAAACTAATATATTATTTATATGTATTTGTTGTAATGTTTTTTTATGTTGAGACAACGAACCTTATATACATTCACATAAGAGTGTGTAATCATCAGTGCGTTGCCATTCTTGGAGCTGCATTTAGACTCGCCACGTGATAATATTTCTATGCTTAACACCCGCAGAAAATAGACATATATGTATATATACGTATACAAATAAATATAAAAAATAAAAAATAAGTTAAAGTAAAAAAAAAAAAAACATAGTGGCAATGCAATCCGGAATATCCCGATCGTTCAAACGTTCACCGATTAATTTACATATATATTTTTTTTTTTTTCAGTGTTCATGTCGATATCGGTTGATGCGTGGCTACCGGTTTTTTTTTCTTTTTTTTTATCTCACCAGTCATTCCACTAGCTGGTTCTTTCAAATTAAAATAATGAATAAAAATTTAAGGAAAAAAAAAAATCTGATATATCTGATAAGATTAAGAAGAGAGAAGAGAGTGTGTTTTATTTATATTTTTATTTGATGACTATGGGGTCAAGTGAATGTAATTAAATTGTATTTTAATATACCAACATATGTTGTCAACAAATAAATACAACATAAATACCTACGCAATATATATTTATCGTATAAAATTGTCTATCAATTGTAAATTTTATATTTAAATATTGTATATTCATCAGTATTGAAGATCAACAACTGACGCCTATATGTGCATTCCGTTGTAACACATTCATTGAGCTATGGAATTTGTCATGTGGGATGTCAATTTATATATTTATAAAGACAAGAAAATATTTATAATATTTACCTCGATGTTTTTCAGGCTCATGTTCAACTATAAAAGCTGGTACAGCCATGACAGTTTGATAATCAGTATCAACTTTAATATTTTTATTTAATCCATTTTCATCAGGCTGCATGATATTTATTGATGATGCATCACCAAAACTATGTCTAGCATATTTAAATTTTGAACTATGTAATATTGATGGATTTAGTGACTGATTAAATTCATGTTCCGAGAGGGATTTATTTTTAAATGGTTTAATATCCAATGGTATTTGTGATAATGATGGACCAGCTTCATCATTACTGTGTCTTCTCGATTTTCCCAGTCGTTTAAACATGATCCGAGTATCTAAAAAAAAATAAACAAATTAAATTAAATTAAATGATTTATTTCAATGTAAAAAAAACTCTAATTATTATTTTTTAATATTATTTTTAATGATGGCATTAGATAGTAACATGTGTGTCTAATAAACAAACAAATATATGTTAATTTTTAATCGTCAAAATATTCGTAGATGTGATAATTTCAGGTTCATTCACTTTGATGTTTACATACCAAAAGAAAACGACATCTTGAACGGTTGTAAATTTATATAAGAATACACACGAGGTGTGTGTATAAAAATAAAATTTGTTTGCCCCTCAGTAATTGCTTTCGCATGTACACTGCAATCTACCTTATTTTTTTATTTATTTTTATCCCTGACATTCAACGTGTCTTTCAGCTATATACAGGTATAATTTCTTTAATTTTTTTTTAATAGAAAAAAAAAACAATTTCAACCCAATTATTTATTGAATTCATCTCTGTAGTTAATGTGGTTTTTTTTTTAAATTTTCTTTTTTTTTTTTTAGAATTTTATTTTGAATGAAGATTGAAGGGGAAATGGATTATTGATGGATAGAATTAATCATCATAATCATCATCACGATGATGTGCCAATATACATGTATATTCATCAGGAAGTTTTGTAAATAAAATATTATTTGTGTTGTTATTTAAAATTAATTTTGTGGACAATTAATTTCACGAATTCAACCTCCATAAAGGCTATCAACAATTTAATTTTTCTTGTCAAGGACTTTTGCTTTTAGCTTGAATTCAATATACATCATGTAACGTATATACTATAAATATATAAAAAATATACACACATTTTTGACCTCATTTTTCATCGACTGGCTATACGAAAAAATAAAAAGATTATGTCATCCAAACTGCAAACGATAAATTTATTTTCAATTTATATATTTATTTATTTTTTTCTTTCTCTGTTGAGACAAGCACTTAAAGATTCACGTTTAAAATCGATCGATTAATGTTGAGAACAAGTGAATATATAGATAGAAAGGAATTAATCGAAAATAAAAAAAAAAATTATACAAGTCCTGAGGTTGGATCAACTTGATTTTCAGAGCCTTTAATTAACTGTCGGTGTGTACCATGATTTCTCGTGATACAAACGGGATATAATCATTCAACTCTTATTCCAAAATTAAAGGAAAAAAAAAAAAAAATGGGAAAACCGTTGATCAATAGGAACCAGCTGTTCTAGAAAAATAATTTTTGTGTGGTCGACATATATTTTTAAATACAAAAGAAATAAAAAATAATAATAAAGAAACACAATTCAAATACAAAACACGCGATAGTTGAATAATTTAAAGTAAAAAAAATAAAAATAAATATAGTTCCGTTAAAGATGTTACCACAATTACACCAGTTAAAAAAAAAAATAGATAATAAAAAATAAAAATTAAAAACAACATTTTAAGTATAACATTTTGTGTGATAAAAATATGGTTTTAAAATATTACCATATATTTCCGGAGATGTATAGCTATAAGAAAAATTAAATTTGTATAAAAAAATATAAGAAATAACCACGAGTCATCATGAAATATATTTTTTTTTTAGTCAAATAAAAAAATTGTATTACCCTCACGCACCTGTTCTATACGGTTAGTCGTTATGGTGTACCGAGGTGAGATTTATCACAACTCTTATTATTAGTTTCAGTTTGTCGTTCTCTTCCTTATTTTTTATTATTTATATTTATATATATTATTTATGTTTTTTTTTTTTTTATCTTTTTCCTTCTTAATATTTTTTCCTTCACACCCCGCGCATACATTGTACATAATGAAATTTTTTTTATTGAAAAAAAAGACACTTAACATGCCGTTGAAAATAAAATACAGTCGCAAAGTTAAAGCTAAGTGAAAATAATATATATACGTTGGATAAAATGTACTTTTACAATATGAATATGTATAGGAATATGCATATACAATGTATACACATTATTGCAATTATTATTTATTTGTGTTTTTTATATTTATCATAATTGAGCATGTAAGCAATCACTCAACTTTCAACATTCACTGGAAAGAATTAAATTCATAAATAAAAATCTCAAGATCAAAAGATGAATATTAATTTTAAATATTATTCAAATGATATTTTATGATTATTGGATATTTAAAAAATATATATTAAATCAATTAAATATTGTCTTTTGACATTTAAGAATTTAAAAAAAAAATTTTTTTAAATTTTTTTGATAATAGTTTTAATAAATAAAATGAACAAATAATTTAATTTAAATTTAAAATAATTTTACGTTATTAAATAAACACGAGATTATATTATTTTAAAATAATAACTAAAAACCTGAATAATAAAATCAAACGAATTTTTTTTCCTGATATCATAAATACTATGGTCTATGATTAAGAAAAAAAATATTACGATTAAAAAAAAATCGAATTACTGATTCCCCGGAAGAGTCGTTTAAAAAAAAAATTCAATTATAAATATAAAATAAAGATAATATATAAAAATAGAAATAATTGCATATATATATTTCTGAATCTTAATATGATAAACTAAATTATAAATGCATCAGCATTTCTTCAGAAAGCGAATCAAGATTGACTATCAAAAATAAAAAAAAAAAAACAATTTTACAAATCAAAATAAAATAAAAGCTATTGAATCATTTGTAAAGTAAAATAAATAAAAAATATTAAAAATTAATATATGCGTAAAATTATTATATTATTTCTACAAGTGCACCTGTTGATAAATAAATTGCGTAATAATCGAGTCCTGACCTCAAGAAATTCCATATTCACTTTCACTTGCACATGTACATATCTACCCACATATAAACTTGTAAAAATTAACCGAAAGGTATATATAGAAAAAAAAATAATAAATAAAAAAAAAATATTACATAAAAGGGTTAGTGAAAATTTGGCCTTTTGGCAAGACAACTTGCTAAAGAAACATTTTTTTTTTCTTCTTGTATATTTATATATATAACAACATTGGGGGATGACCTGGAAGATACCTTTAACATATATATATAATAATGAGAGACGCGGCTGAGGCAATAACCACAAGGCGAGACTCAAAGTTTAAAGTTAGAGTTTCAAACGTGCCGCAAAATTTTGTATCACGCGTGTATATTTTCTCGCTCTATATAGAGAAATTCCAAGACGCCCTTCCAAAATGAATATTTTGCTACTGCCATACACTCATGTTTTATCCCTTTTTATTTTTCACAGTGAAACCAACCTCTTACCTTTTTCAATTCTCCTCAACGCCTCGGAGGAAATACTCGATTATATATTTTTGTTTTATTTTTATTTAAAAAAAAAAAAAACGTTGAATTAGAGAGAAAGACTAGCTGGAGCTGGATATTCAAGTCTCGATTAGGTAAAAGATGAAATTAAACAAGCTAGGGGATTTAGATGAGGGGTGGTAGACCCCCGAAGGAAAGACGAGAAGGCTAGCCTCAAGATCCACGATCAAACAAGAGCTGGTCTTGCACCTGTTCTCTTTTCTCGTAGCATCTTTTTTTTTATTTTTCTTTTTTCTTCACTTCTCATCTTATCTCATCTTGCTACTTCCATTCTCGCTCCCATTCCACGAATTAGAGATATGCCTTTCGTTCAAAACCTTTACAGCATACACAACAATCAGCGAAAAATAAAAAAAAAAATATAAAAAAAAAGGTTTAAAAAAGTTGCCGAAAGGCAAATTTACCATATACTTTACACTATACCATTCGTGTGGGTTCTTATGTATTATTCAAAATCTATATAAGAAATAAAAAATAAATATGACCGCCCTGTTTTTCTCAATTAAAATTTTAATTAATATATAAAATTATACTAGAATAAAAAAAAATAAAATAACTGTTTAATAAAATATGTAATAATAATAAATAAGTTGATAAAAATTTATTTATTTTTTTTTAAATAATTTAGTAGAATTTTAATTTTTAAGGAAAAAAAAANAAAAAAAAAAAAAAAAAAAATTAATGATAAAATTTTTATAATTATATTACTTATTATATTTTAAATATAAAAATAAAAAAAATTATAATTTATATGAAAAAAAAAATTTCTTTGATCTCGTGAAACTACCTGTTGCTTTTTTGGCAAAATATATATATAAATCGAGACCACAGTATCATAATTGCCGAAATATGAACCACAAATATTTCCTGTCTTGAAATTTTTACATTCCAACCGACAAAATAAAAATAAAAAACGATAAAAAAAAATAAATTCGATTGCTTGTATATATATATAAATTTGTTGTACAGGACATGCAAGAAAAAAAATATTTCGTAGAACACCCACAACAACCCACTGATGATTCATTTAAAAATAATAATAATAAAAAAATATTTAAGCATTGAGGAAATTTTTTCCAACATTAAAAAATTTAAAATCTTATTCTTGTCTTTGTATCATGATCATTCGCATCACGTATCGTTCAAAATTTTCAAAGAGATTTTACAAAGACCCTTCTTATTTATTCTGCAGTATCTCAGTATCTACATACAAAATTTTATAATCATTTGTTTTCTGATATTCATCATCAACATTCCAATGGAGGCTTGGCATTTCCTGCGCGTCCTTCAAGCAGCCTTGTGTCTTTTGCCCTCCAATATAAACATAATCGTATGTTACAACTTGTTATTTATTATGTACAATTTATAATAATAAACACGAGCAAAATCATTGGACAAATATTTCATCTATCAAAAATATATACGCACTCATAAATATACATATTTAATATATCCCTTGTGCGTATATATATTAAATGACTTTTGAATTCACGACAACGCACTAATTCACCAATTAAAAATTTCATGACTTTGCAAATGTATTGCTGTATAAGTATATTATCCACATACAATTATATTATTCATTTTTATAAGTGTGTGTAGTTTTGAATAATTATTTTGGTCATTCGCTTACTCGTATAGTAAGCCAGTAATCATAATAATTTTACGATAATTATCTCCTCACATTTTGATAGACATCATTAATGTTATTTAACTGTGGTAATTTTAAATATAAATTTGGATCAATGAACTTTTATTGCTGAATTTTATATGTATATGTATATATAAGTCAGATATAAATTAAATATTTATATTATTTAATTTGATTTTTTTTTTGGGTTTTAATGTACTAAATTTCAAAGAGATATATTGATTGTTTTTTTTTTTTTATTTTTTCTTTTAATACAGATCAACTGTTTTGTTAATTTACAAATTATTTACGGTTATTTTTTTTTCTATTTATAAATGAAAAATTTATCTATCTCATGGCGTGTGAAATTAATTTACTTTCCAAAATTAAAACTTAACAAAAAATTCAATATCATTTATTTAAGGTAGACCTCCAAAGAAGAAGAGACAACACATCATTCTCGTCTCTCCCAATAATGTGAATAAAAAATTTTTCTTTTTGTTTTTTTTTTTTATTGTAAAATAAAGTACATGACATTTGTTGTTAAACTTTTATTAAATAAATATCACGAGTGTTTTAGAAATTTAAATAAAAAAATTTCTATATTTCATTAAAATTATCATAAAAATATTGTGTAAAATATCAAAAATAAATTTTTATTTGATTTATAAATTATCTATAAGTTTAACTAAAAGTTGCTGCTATTTTTTAAATTTAATTGTGTCAAATTATTCGACTGATTCCCAGTTGATTCATCAGTATCTGTCTGGTCCATTTTTATTTATTTTTACAAGTAAATAATCGTATAAATGATGTCACCAATTTAATCACCAAGAAAATTCTAGACATTGAATTTCCAGCAACTGTATACACATTTAATATATATCGTAATAACTGGACAATGTGTTTGTAGATAACTCAACAGCAGCTGGCTACTTGATTCCATTTTTTTTTATTAAATTATCTGTATTTATTTATTTTTAAATTTCCTTTTATATATATAATTTTTTTTTAATTCATTTTTTCAATCAAAAGATATTCTAGTTTATTCTACAAGTGTATATGTACCTGCAGCACAAACATTGAGTTACAATTATAAAATACCATCTTAGGTCTATTCTACTTATTTTTTGTAACTAATGTTCTTTTACTGGACAAGATCTGTCTTTTCTCTTTTTCTTTATTCGATTATTTATATTTTTTTCTATACTCTTTTCTATATACTAAACTAGTCATTGATTTAAAAATATATAAATAATTTAAAATAAACAAAAAATAAAAAAATTAAATTTATATATATAAATATGCGATTGATAAATTAAAGTAAAACTCTGTGTCTATGATGTGAATACTGTTCACTCATAAAATATTGAATCAAATGGATTGTACAAGTCTCGACGTTTTCATGCATAATTTATGATGAAAAAAAAAAACGTCGGTTATAAGCAGCAGACTTACAAATATAGGAAATGAATCGATCATCTTTTACACTGCAGTTTTATATAGATATTTTTTTTTTTCTAAATAGATTACAGTGTGTGTGTAACGATTTTTTTAGTAGACTTGCAATAACATGTTGACGATTCTCAAGACGACAATACGGTAGTAATATTTTTATGACCAGGCTCATGTTTTTTGCAAAAAAAAAAAAGTTATTATTTTTTGCATCTTACAAAATTATGAGAAAAATAATATATAAATTAATATTTTAATAAAAGCATTGTCCTTATGTCATATGAGGAAGTTTGAAATTTGACTCATTTTAAAATTGATACCTCCTGTCAAAAATTATCAGCTCATCTGAAAGTAAAACATTTAAGGTAGCACAAAAGATACTTTACCAAGTAAAATATAAAAAGTTATTAAAAAAAAAAAATTCTATAAAGTTTATTTAATTAAAATTGAAGTATTTTTAATTCATATTTTCAATTTGACTAACACCAATTTAATTTTCTTATTGTATTTAATTATAAACTTGTTTATGAATTTATGTCAAAAAATATATTTATGGTTTTATAATATTCACCGAGTTTTTATGTTTTTTAAATTATTATTTTGTGTGTGCAGTCGATCGATACATATATTAAGTCTGGCTTCATGTTGTATAACAAAGAAAAAAAAAATAAATATATATCAAGTTCATAAAATTCGATAGAAATGAATATATATATTTAAAAAATATTATAAATATTTCTATAAATTTATATATTTCATACAATATACAAGTTCTGTTTGTATTTTTATTTTAAATTTTATATTTCCATAAATATATGAATTTGCAGAATAAACTCAGTTTACACTACAGAGAAAGTATAAAATCCATAAATCGATTGAAACAAGTATTAAAAATAATGATAATAAAATGAGCAAAAATAAAATGCATAAAATGAATAAAATGAATTGTTTGAATTACGATTAAATTATTGATATCTATTTATTTTTTTAGAACTAAAAAAAATATGTATATTATTTGGTCATTGATCCGTTAGGTAAAGTTATGACTCATGATTGTTAACTAAATTTACTTCAAGTAAATTTTATATATCCATTGAATGACCATGTTTAAAACAAATATTTCATATCAGACAGTTTAAAATTTAAATAGTTACTCTAATTTATTTAAATATTCATGGAAATTTTATATATTTATCCTGCCAAGGTTTTTAAAGAACCTTTTAAAATTTAAACTACACACAAAGTGTAAAGTTTAACAGGTTAAAATTTGAATTAAAAAAAATATATATATATACATGTATACAGCGCAGAATCTGCAATGCAGTGGATTTTTTTTTTTGGTGCATTATACAAGCTATCTATGATCATCTCTAAAAGCCCGATAAAATTTTATTTAATAAATTAAAATATTATATAAATTTTCGTGAATTATTTTTGAAATACAATAAATAATAATAAAATAAAAATACTAATGTATTGTATTAATAAAAATAGTAAAATTTAAATTTGTGAAATTATATTTTAAAAATGAAAATTTACAAAAGATAAATTGATTTTTATTTTTTTTCAATTTTACACATCCTGCTCAATAATAATTGAAATAAAAGAAAATAAAAATTTCACTTCAAGTTACAATTTATTTATTTAATAGATAATATAATAATAATTCAAATAAGAAAGTATAAACTAATATTAAATTATTATTATTATTAAATACTAAACAAAACTAATTAAAATGACAAAAAAAAAAAAAACAATCAAAGAAGAAAAGAAAAAAATAATAAAATAAAAAATTTCAATTTATTTGTTTAATAGATAATATTGTAATAATTTAAATAGAAAATAATAATTTATTATTAATTAATTATTGTTATTATTTAATATTGAACTTGTAATTTTTAAGTATAAAAATTAAAGATGAGAAAATTGATTTTTAAAAATTGCAAAACATTATTTTTAGCATTTATAATATTTTTTTAAAATAATAAAAACATTCATGGATAACATGTTACTTTTTTGATAGTATTTGATATCAGTTTGTTGGTTAGATGCATATTTTATCGTCATACATAAATCATTGAGGTAAATACATACACGAAGTACTTCGTTTCACTAGACTCGCGGGTCATTTACTATATATGTGACACAACGATCATGTATTATTTTTATTTAATTTTTTTTTAAATCGATCAGTTAATTTACAGGTGTATATATCAAATTTATTCTTCTCCAGTAATAAATAATCAAAATAATAAAAACTAATTTTCATAATATATAAAAATAATTTAAAAATATATTTTCCTTTTTTTGTTTTTTGCTTATCTTTGTTAGGCTTCTTTATCAGTTGAAAAAAACACTGTAAAAAAAATTGTTTTCTTATATATATTTATGTTTATAAAAAAGTGTCCCAAAAAAAAAGTAAAAAAATTACTGTCAGACACAGATAAAAAAATAATGCTGAATGCAGTTATGTTTTGTGATTATTTCGTGGTGGTACAAGGCCACCCCACAGTGACAAGGATGTATATTTTTTTTCATTTTTTTTTTTTTTCATTTATTTTTTGGTTTATTCGTTTTCTTTCTTCTACAATAACTTTAGTGATGTGTATATATATATGCACATTCTAACCCATTCTTTCATCCACATGAATTCTCAAAAAATATAAAAAAATAAAATTCCAAATAAAAATGTCTGTGCAGTATAAATGAAATAATAAAAATAAAAATTAATAATAAATAATTGAATAATAAAAAATGAAATTTCACTAAAGACTCATGTCGATTTGGTTTACAGCTCGAAAATTATTACCCTTGCTGTGATGATTGATGATGATTTTTATTTTAAAATTACTATTGCTTTGGTTCAAAAATACCTGGTCTACCACGAATGAAGCAGACAAAAAAAATTTGGATTAAAAGCCTCAACTCTCAACCTCATAGAAAAAAAAATATGACGAAGAAAAATAACTTGGCATATTTGAAATTTCTATTATTCATGAAGCTCAAAAATATTTCAATAAATCATTATTTTTATATGACTATATATAAAATAATAATCACAAAAAAAAGATATTAAAAAAAATAATAAATAAATAGCTAAATTCATGTGATTTTAATCAAGTCATATCGTAAACAATCTTATTATTTTTTTCCTCATTTTATTATAATCAATAAAAAAAAAAATATGAAAAATAAAATAAAAAAAAGCTCAATGTATATATTGAGTAAAATATCAGGACAATAAAATTCAACTATCGCATAGATTGTGGCAAATAACGAGATGGAAAACGTGATACCAAACAACGATTAAATTGCCTTTGATGAAAATCCAAAAGACCCAATTAACTGTATTTATTTAAATATTATTGAGTTATCTATGTTTATCATTACTTTATTATAATGCAATTTTATATATATATAAAAATAGTACTTTTAAAAAATTTAGAAAAAATTAAAATGAATTACACACGATTACTCGAGCGCATCGATTTTCTATAGATAATAATATGTGATATCTTGAGCTGCAAACCTTGCCAGCAATTTTGTTTGCATATATATATATCAAAGTACATATACATTCGCCTCCAAATATATACGTGTGTTATGTATACAAAAATAAATCTGTGGCAAGCTCTGAATATATACTGTCGCTTAAATTCGTGTATGAATGTTAGGGATAAATAAATGCCTCAAGAAACTCAAATGAAATAATAATGATATTATGAATATATATAGTGTTTTATATATTTTTATAAATAAAAAATTTCATGTATTATTAAATTTGTTTATAAATTTAAAATATCAAAGTCATATTTATAATAATTAATTGATGTTATTGAAAAAAAAAAATAAAAATATGTATAGAAATATAACTTACCAATTGGACAAAAATAAAATTAAAATAAACCACTAATAAACATTTTTATTTTTAACATATATTTAATTTTTGAATTTATGAGTTAATTTTAATTAATAAATAAATTGTATATTTATTAAGCACTTAATTTATCAATGAAAGATTTTAGAAAAAATTCACAATTAAATTTGATGAAATTCACTTATTTACACTGTAAATTTGGGTGTAAAATTAAATAATAAAAATCACACACTATTATAATTGTTATTTTAAATGAAAATAATTATTTTTAATTTTTGTAAATACGAGCGTGAGGTGAGTTTCGATCGATGTCTTTGCGCAGACTGACCCGTCAGACCTAGCACCTTCCAGCATTGTGGTATTACCCTCACTCTACGTTTTTCTACGCCACTGCTAAAACCCGATGGTACCTCTAATTTCTCCTCCCTCTCTTTCAACTATTTTAGAAAAGAGGCGCCCAGACGTCGCAACCCCCCAATTAGCTTCCTGAAAATACACCTGTAACGAAAAAAAAAAAAAAAAAAAAAANAAAAAAAAAAAAAAACTAAAATGAACAAAAAAAAAAACCCATAAGATAAATTGAAATTTTAAAATTTTTACACATCCTGATGGATAATAATAATGGAAAAGAAAATAGATAATTTTTAAAATTGAAATAAAAAAAGGAAAAAAAATTTCATGTTAAGTTTCAATTTATTTATTTGATGGATATAATAAAATAAAATTGAGATGAGAAAGGATAATTTAACGGTGATTTATGGAAAGTTGTGTATAATTTTTTTTTTTTATAATAATATAAAAATTATTACATAGACTTTCGCGAGTCATCTTAGTTGTTGATGCATTACAAATTAGCGCGAGCTCGCGCGTGTTCTTGTATATTTCGTCACAGTAAATTTTCGTCATGGGTTATTATACATAATTTACAAGTAGCAAGGTAATGTTGGTCATTGTTAAAGTCTTAAAGCGCACCTGTAAATACTTTTGTAATTTTAATTTTGTCAGTTTCAAGATTATATATATTATATTGCAGAGAAATAAAAAAAATTTAATTAAAATTAAAAGACAAGGTTTTTTTGTATATAATCGAGTTTTCACTTTTCAATTTTGGTAACATCACGTTTTTAAATTCTAGCGTATCTAATTGACAGATACCACCATGCATATTTATCCGCAAAATAAACTAATAATAATGATAATATTAAAATGACCAAAAGCACTTTGTTATATATTTTTTGTTTTTAAATAAATAATTATCTCAAAATCTCTGTCCTAAGAAAAAAAAAAAAAAAAAAAGAAATATAAAATAATTAANTAGTCATTCATTCGCTTCTGTGTTTAAATATAATTTTTATCTTATCAAACCGACAAACCATTTTGTCAAATAAATAAATTTTTATTATAATTATATAATTGAATATAATTAAAATAAAATAATTTATATATTTTTTATATTTTTATATATTTATCAAAAGATTATTTTTATTTTTTTTTATTTCTTTTGTATATATATATAGATATAGAACCGGAAACACACACACATGAAGTGTGAGTAAAAATTTAAAATCAATTTTTCCAAGTACAAAGTTGTTTAACGAGCAGCTAATAGATTATTCCAAGTTTTCTTCAAGTACCATCACGACAAACAAACACCATCTTGTGCTTCAAAAAGAAATATAATAAAAACTTCAAAAGTTTAACTTTTCTTTAATTTTTCATCACGTAAAATGTATAATTGAATTTTAACAAACTTTTGCTGTGTTAAATGTTGTTTAAAATTTTTTTGTTTTTCATTTGTTTAATGGATTAACAAATGAAATGGTTTTTTTTTTATATCTTTTGATGCTTTTTTTTATTCATTCTCCACATTCTGAACAAACGATAGATTTAGCCAGTCTATATATAAACTCTCTCATGTCCGAGGGTTTTAACACAAGAACATGAGATAAGTACATATATATACAAAAAAAATTTAGCAACAACACTTAACTTGAAAAACATGAGGACCATCATTTTTATATCCTACTGATTGTTTAATACCTGCAGAAAACAATATAATAAGAAGAATATAAAAAACCAATTTTTGTTGTGTTTTTCTCTAAACAGAAAAAATTTAATATTGATGCACTGAAAAAAAAACTGATGATTATGAAAAAATGGATCTTGATGGTATATTTTTTTTTATAGCTATTAAGATTATATGCTTTTTTTTAAATATATTTTTTACGAGTAACAAGTATATACTTGTTAAGTTTAAGACCAAATTCACTGTCGATATATTTTACACTCATAATCTAAAAATTTCATAATTGTTTTTTATAAAATAACATTAATCTAAAGAAAAAAATAAATTAAAATTGTACAGGTTAATTATAATAATATATAAAATTGTGTAAAATAATCATGTAACATCTTGATGAAAATATTTGATAAATTCTAATTTCAATATTATAAAGTTGACTTTAAATATCTAAACAGCTATATGTTTATCTTATAAAAATACTGTTTTATTTTTTGATAAATTTAGTCAATAACCTTTAATTTTCCACCAGTTATTTTTGCTGGTGGTGATATTATTATTTGTATTAAATTCATTTGCTTTTTTTTTTTCATAATTTTATTGTTTTTATACTACACAGGACTACAAGTGACTACATAAAATTACAACAACAATTTTAGTAAATATAAAATATTAAAAATTTCATCACTTTACTATTGTGACACTATTTTTATATAGCCTAGTCGATATAAAAAAAAAAAAAAAGCTGATTGTACAGCTGAATAAAACGAAACAATAATATACATCAAAAATTGTATAAAAAATTATTCAAAAAAAGACAGTAAAATAATACAAACAGAAATATAAAAAAGGGCTATCAACAAGCGGAAATACAAATAATATATATCGGAAATCGGAGCATATAATAATATAATTTCAATTGAAAAAATAAAAATAATAAAAAAATTGGTTAAAAGAGTAATATATGCTTGTTCTATAATGCTTATAATGTGTGTAAGGAGTAATTTTAAATTATATACCCGCTTGAAGATGAAAGAAAGGTAAAAAAAAAAAAAATACAAATCAAAGCAGAAAAGAGCACTTTACAATATCCGGTGTCGTAGCCCTTGAAACTTTGAAAGCTCATCAGAGCGAGCAATGAAAAATACATTTTATATTTCGTTATAATACCAGATACATATTAAAATTCATCAGAATATTATCCATTTAAGTCATACCAGTATAGCAAAGAATATATATATTTATAAAATGTTATGGATTATAGTTGACTCAGCTATCATTACGACATTGCCTCCATCAAGACTCAAGAGAAAAGTCATTTATACAAAAAACTAACCATTCAACTATTCTTCTACCTGATTCACTATACACAATATTTTTATTATTATTATTATTATTTTCCTGTGTGTAACTTAAATATATTTTTTTTTGTTAAAAGAACAGTTGACAAACGTACATACATATATGTATAAATTCACATTTTATGTCGCTTTAAAGCATAAAAATAAAATAAGAAAAATTGTGATGAGGATGACGATAGTGATGATGGTGATGTTGATTATTATGATCTTATAGTTCAAAGCATATATGGTAAATTTTTAAAAAGAATAAAATAATTTATAAAAAAAATTCCTACGGTTTGTTTTGGATTTTTTTTTCTTTTTGGTTATTTTTAAAAATCCAGTTATCAAAATTTATTACATAAAACAAGTTCACATTTTAACTAACTGGTTTTTAATAACAATCAATTTAAATTATTTATTTATTTATTTGTAGAATCTAATTTACAGTTTATAATTTTATTTTTTTTGCCACTATAGTTGATTTTCATTTTAAGCCTAGAATATATTATTCGATTGTTTTTTTATTATTTTATAATAAAAAAAAAAAACTAATACAGAAAAAAAAAGAGTTTAAAATTACTATTATTAAAAATTTTATTTTTTTTTAGTTGTAGAAAATGAGTCTATATATGCATTTGATAATATAGAAACAGGTGTTTTTTAGTTTGGTACTCGATGAAACTGAGTTGCATTGAGAGTAGTCAAATGTTAGTTCCACTTACCATCTGGTAAACAAAATAATAGAGGTTGTAAAATTTAAAACATCGCGTGATCTGTACAATCTCAAGTCTTCTGGTTTTTTCTATTTTTTTTTATTGTTATTTATCGTGTCAATAATTGTAGTGTATGTATATATTTATAAATGTTAAAACGACAGAGTTGGCATTTACAATAAAAAAAATATAATTCTGTCATCTTTTAAAATATAATTAATAATCACAGTATCTATATATGCATTAATTTATTTATAAATTTATTTTCTTTTTCTTGGATCATTTATTTTGTGAGTTGTGTTATCACCATTTCGTAGAATAATCAGAGCTTGATATAAAGTTTTATCTAATAGTTAAGCATGTCTCCACTTGGAAAGAGTTAAAATTCTTGTGGTATAATTTTTTCACTTTTTTTTTTGCCGCTTGTGTGCTCATATTTTACAGGTAAATAAAAGACGTAAACAAGCTAATTCATTTAATGAGCTAATCCACGAGTTGTTGCAATATTTCTGAGATCTCTGTGATATGTTATCATGAGGATAATTAAATTAATTATATATATAAAGTGAAAAAGAAGAATAAACATTTAAATGGACCTGTTTTTTGTTGATTTGTCATTAATTTTGACATGATTAATTATTGTCATTATTATCATTATTTTATTGAGTCTATTTAAACAGCAATGATGAAGAAAATATTTTTTATATTCATGTTAATTTATTTATTGTTTTTTGAATTTCAAGTTAGCCATTCTTCCAGCTGCATAGACTTCCTGAATGTTTATTTAAATATAATATTATAGTAAATATTTGTGATTTAACAGACCAGGAAATCGAATTATCATTGAATTTTATTTCCTGACAAAAAAAAAAAAAAATATAAATAAATAAATTTCTCTCACGCCCAATTTGCGCGATGGTATTATAACGCAATAAAAAAAATTGCAATGGAAAATTTTTATGATAAGCGTGCACTTCTTGGAAATAGGATATTTCATTTGATAGTATTAACATTGTGGTTTTGTGGTAACGCAGTATTTTATTTGACAAATAATTTTCACAAATTTTTGTATATAAATAAAAGTCATAAAGATGAATCTGCTATTATACGCGAGCAGATCATGCTGCTACTAGTATGGGTACGTATTTATTTATGAATATTATATTAAATCTCGATAAAAGTGATAATCTGCTATTATAATAAAATTTGATATTATAATAGTTGATCAAACAGTTAAAAATAAATGATTTAAATTGGTGTTTTTTTTTTTAATTTTAACCAATAAGAAAAAGGATATATATCATGTTTATCATTATAAAAATTTGTACAAAATAATAAATGGTTTTTTTTTTTTTTTTGTAGCTAAAATTTGTAATATTATTCAGCTGTGTTGCGGCAAGCCATATTCGGGTAAAACGACAAGCAGGTTACACATATCAACGACCTGACACTCCATTTACATTACCCACCCCAGCACCTCCACCGCCGCCATCACCACCACCGCCAGTTTATTATTGTCCTAATCCACAACCAACCCCTTGTCCACCTCCACCACCCCCACCTCCTCCTCCTCCTCCACCACCACCACCACCAGGTCATCTTTCTCAATCACATCCCACATCTGGAAATAATGGTGGTAACAGTGGTGGTGTCTCAGCATTCAATCCATTCCATTATGCAATTGAACAAAGATCACCAAGACAAATTTCCACTTCAACATCTGGTAAGATATTTAATTTTCATTTTAAATTAATAATTATTATTTCAATATTTATTTTATTGAATTTTAATAGAACCATCGACAAATGATCTTGGACCAATTAGCATAACAGTTAGAGAAGTACCACAAGTATCACCTGGTAATCCAGGACCTGGTTTANACCACCTCCGCCACCCCCACCACCTCCTCCACCAGTTTATTATTGTCCTGATCCACAACCAACGCCTTGCCCACCACCACCTCCGCCAGCTACATACTTGCCACCAAGACCGCCAACAACCCCATCTCCACCAAGGCCATCAACTCCAGCGCCAACATATTTACCACCATACACACCTGGTAATTTGATATAAAAAATTTCATTAAGCTGGAAAAAGCTACTGTAGCTGTATGATACATAAAATAATTTATATAATTTATATTTCGTAATTTTTTTGCATATATTCAATGCTTCGTATTTCACCTCCTTGCTAATTTCTATATTGATATATTATATTATATGTATGATATGTTATGATTTTACAATATAGCGGGAGCTCAATATACTCTCAGAAAGCGGGACACAAATTGGTAAGTTTAATAAACGGGAGGTGAAGTACCAGTAAAGATTTATACTAAGAGTTTTTTTTTTTGTTTTTTAATATTTTTTATTAGCGCCGACTCGAGCGAGGACATACAATTCATCACCCCGTGTGAGAGCAGCTCCACAACCTCAAAGTCAGCCAAATTACAATTACCCACGTCCGAAACCAACTCCACGACGCCAGCCATTTCCAACTCAACGACCATCGCAACCCCAGAGGACTCAACGTCCATCGACACGACCACCATCGAGAGCATATTTACCAGTGATGCAACCTCAACAACCAATGGAACAACCTCAACAACCATCTAGAAAATACTTACCAGTTCCACAAGCTCAATCTCCTGCATCACCTCCATCAAGAAGATATCTTCCAACTTTCAAATAGATGATCAAATCCACAACAAGATTAACTGATTTGTGTATCATTGAAAATGTTGATGGCTTGTCATGTTGATGATCGACAAACCAAGCAATTATTGCGATGTAATTTTATTGTCAATTGTAGATTGGTAATTGTTTTTAACACAAATTCATCATGATTAACAAATTGCACAATCCAATCATATAAAAAAATTATATCATTAAATTTTACTGTTTTTTTTCTGTTTATAAATCTATATCAATTGATGTTTCATCGATAAATAATGTACACGCTTAAAATAATGTAAATTAACAAACTAGCAAAATATATTTAAAATAAAAAAAATAAATAAATAAAAATACTTGTTGATTATTAAAGGAAAGATTAATTATTATTATTTTACATATATTTATTATTTTGTGACAGATGTATTACAATAATGTGACTTTAGTTTTTATCACAGCATTTTATCAGGTTTAGACATTTTTTAATGTCAATCTCATAATGATTATTTAAATTGACTCAATATTACTTAAATTTAATCATTATACTCAATGGTCCAAACTCAACATCATTATTATTAATAAAAATAAAATACATGTGTTAAAAATGAACCAAACAAATTAATTCAACTGTTAAACCATAAACCAATGTTAGCATTAAAATAATCTAACGAGGATAGGCCATCTCAAAAAACAAAAACAATAGAAATAAATTCTTTTGGAAAAAAGAAAAGATACAATTCATTCACATAAATTTTGTGAACGCATATAATAACAAAAAAAAAAAAAACTCAAACTATTAATATTAATTTAAATTATTGTCTCTGTTCACATCAAGGTAATGATAATACCTTTTTTTCTTTTTAGTTAAACATTAAATAAACTTAAAAAAAAAAAAAAACAAAAATTCTTAATCAAGTATCACAATGAAAATTCGGCAAGATTAATGAGTAAAAAAAAAAATTAAACAAAATATTCACACAAACTTAAATATCAAGTCAAATTATATATAAATAAAATAAATACGAAAAGAAAGAAAAAAAAAAAAAACTTGTTCAATTGGTGAAATAATATTTTGTTGAATAATTGAAGCTTAATTAATTTTGTTCATCTCCACACTCAATCAGCTTGTCAAGACAATCATATGACCTTGACTGTTCTCCACATCTGAAATTTAAAAAATAAAAATTAATTATCATTTAAATTATAAAGAAATAATATCATTAATTTTAGTATTATTATTATGTTTTTTTTTTTTTTTTTCTTTTTTCGGAAGTATATTCAAAGCCAATTAGCAAAGGAATGTTAATTATAAAAAAAAAGCAGAAAGGCTAACCTACATGTTAATGAGTTTTTAACGTCCAAGTAATAACCGTTTATGCATTGAATCTCTTCGTCCAATATGAAGTATTATTTTTCCAGGTTTAGCAGTTTTAAATAAATGTAATGCTTTAGCATGTGTTAGTCCATCCATTGGATGTCCATTAATTGCTAAAATTTCATCATTTGTTTTTAATGTTCCTTCTTCAGCAGCTTTACCATCTGGCAATATGTCTTTAACATAAATACCCATTTTTCCTTTTTTACTATCAACACCACCAACAATACTAAAACCCAATTTTTTAGAACCACCTTTTTCTAAATCAATTGTTATTAAATCCATTGATAAACTAGTACCACGACGATTTAATGGCATTAAATTTGAATTACGTTTTTTAATTATTTGAAATTTTTTCATTCCAGTTATTTTATTTGTATCATTATTTTTTTGATAATCATCATCATCATTTGTATTATTAATTGTCATTGTTGAAAAACTTTTTTTATCTTTACGTAATGTACCAATTGATTGACAATTATTTTGTGTTGATGATACTGGTTGACTTGATGAAAATTCATGTTCAAATGATGAATCATTAAATTCATTTTGTATTATTGGTGTTGGTTGACTTGATATAAAATTATCAAATGGTATATCATCAAAATTATTATCACTATTTTGACTTATTGTATTACAACGTTCTGGTGATGTATCTCTCATATTCCATACATCAGTATCACTATGTGTACGTGTTATTTTATCACCCCATGTATCACCTAATTCACCGTCAATATTAAAATTTGGTTCTCTTGCTATTTGTAATTCAACAAGACCAGTACAATTACGTATTGCATTTTTTGCTTCATTTAAATTCATACCACGTAATCTTCTACCAGAAATACGAACAATTTCATCACCAATTTTAAGCAAATTTGATTTAAATGCTTCACCATTTGGATCCATTTTTGATATAATATAAAATGGTCTAACAGCTGCTTGTCTTTCTAAACTTATTCCTAAATTACCAATTTTATTAATTTGTATTTTCATTGTTTTTAATTCACGTCTTGTTAATAATCTTGGTGTTGAATCACTTGTTTTATATACTGGTGGTCTTTTAACAATATTTTTTAATAAATCCTCTTGTGATTCTGATGATTCCATTTTTGAACGACATCTTTTTGAATTAAATTTTATATTTTTTGTTGTTGTTGTTGTTGATGCTGGTGTTATTGTCGGTAATTTTGTAGCTGGTGGACTATCTTGGCAAGGTGATGCAGCATTATCTAATAATTTTAAAATAGAAATATTTTGTATATTTTTACTTTTAATTCCCAATGGAGTTTTTGGAAATAATTGTCTTGTTGAATGTCTTAATGGTGTTGCAAAATTACGTGAATATAATGTCTCTTCTATTTTCATATGATTATTATTATTTTTATCATTAATATATAAATCTTTTTTAAGTGCATCTAGCATTTCTTCATCATCACACTCATCAGTATCCTCATCATAAATCATATTTGTTGTTGTATCAATTTTTTTTGTTACATTTTTATTTTTATCATAACTAGTACTTTTTTTTGATAAATCATTAACAGGATAATCATCAGATGTTATGGAAAAACTTCTTGGTTTTGACATTGCTGTTACAGCATCCTCACTATCAGGTGAATCAGCACCAGCTCGAGTACTGTCTGAATCATAACCACTTTCATCACAACCAAGTCTTAAACTACACAGTAAATCATCAATTGCAGATCCAGATTTTCTGTGTTCATATCTAAAAAAGAATATTACAATTAATAAGCAAAAAAAAATATTGCAATAAATTTAATTTAACAATTATTAATTAACAAATTTTTACCTTTCATTTTCATTAGTTATTTTTGATTGAAATATATTTCTTTTGACAGTATTTGTATCATGTTTATTAATATGAAAATTATGTTCTAAATTATTTGTACAATCAAGTGCATCAAGTGCAATATTTTTTGCTTCTTTAGTTTTTATAATTTCTTGATTTTCTATTATAAAATCTAGTACTTTTTTTTTATCTTGAAGTTTATTTAATTCATCTTTTTTTTTAATAATTAAAGATTCTTTTTTAGATATATTTTTGGTATCAATTTTATCTTGTGTTGTCATTGATTTAAGTGCACCATCACTCAATGTTTTTTCAATTTTATAAATATTTAATATTGTTGGTTCTTCTTCTTGTATTGTTGTTGTTGTTTTTTTAGTTGTATCTTTACTGTTACTTGATGTTCTAAATAAATTTCTCAATGATTCAACTCTTGATATTCTTTTAGATTTATCTAAATTTCTTGGAGTCTAAATATTAAAAAAAATAATTATTAATTGACAATTTAAAATTCTTTTTTAAAATAATATACCTTATCATTATCAGCAAATGCAGTTGATAAATTTTTTCTATTTGGACTCCAACGTCTTCGTCTACCTGACATTGAAAGTAATTCTGAACTTTCAGATCTTTTTAACTGATCCCATGTACGTCCTACTTTTTTTCCCCAAGTTGAAATACCTATAAAAAATATAAATTAAATAAATTAATTATCATAACCACTTTCGCAATAATTTTTGTTTCATAAATATTATAATTTATATATTTACTTTTTTTTGCTGAAACTGTTGACACTGGTGCTGGCATTATTTCTGAATCTAAATCTCTTTTTGGTGTTGTTAATAGCTGATCATTATTTTTAATATTTGTTGATGATTCATCAGTTGAAATTGACGTTGCTGAAACAAGCTGAGGACTTGGATCAGTAGATAATCTCTTGAACAGATGCATCTTGTATTCTGTAATAAATAATTCCATTATAATTATATTTTAAAATAGCTTTTAATAATAAACAATCAATAAAAGAAAATATGTAAATTATACAAATATTGATAATTGCAAAAAATATATTGAATGATCATCATTGTGATACTTTTACGAATCACTTTCTAGGAATTCCATTTAGAATGTTTTATCTATAAAATATATAATACAAAGTCTTTCACCAACTGGACTTTTGTTGCAATGTTGCCAACTTGACGTTTACGATCTTCAACTGTAAAACCTCAAGCAAAACAACAATTCCAATACTATTTATTTTTTATATTTTTTAAAAATATTCTTTTGTGTTTAATATATTATATATATTGAAAAAAACCTCGAAGGGTAATAAAATAAATTTAAAAAAAGGTAAAGAAATAAAAAATGTCTTTTTAACAATCACTTTCGTCTTTGTATAAATTTTGAGGACAATGGATAACAACAGTTGGAAACGAAACCCTGTAATAATATTGTCCATCAATGACCTGGTAAAATTTACGTTGAATGTGGTAAATTTCAATCGAATTAACTTGACCACAATGAGAACCAATTCGTAGTATAGACACAAATATAAAAAATATATAAAACCAAGCAAATAAATTTATAATCATCAGTGTTCTGGTTATCGAGAAACAAGGTGTGGAAAGGTAGAAAAAAAAAAAAAAAAAAAAANAAAAAAAAAAAAAAAAGATCTCAACTTTCAAGTCTCAATATCTATCCCACCTACATCCTACAAAGTCTTCAATAAATTATGATTATTATTTGATATTTATAATAATTTTAAAAACATGAAAATTGAGATTTTTAAAATAAAACGGATTTATAAAATTTAAGTAATTAAATTAACAAAATAAACACATTATTTTCCAATTTTAATGACAATTAAAAATCACTTTCTCAAAATATTTTAAGTATATATTTAGTTTTTTTTATTTTTAAATATATTTTTAAGGATAAAAATAGAAACACGGGATGTATTTTTTCAATTACAGGAAGTTTAAATATCCGGTTGACGTTGTATTATTTTTTAAGTATGATAAATATATGCAAGTTGTTGGCGCCAAAGACAACTGATATACAAAATTGGTATTTTAAATATCTAACAACGTGGGTAGTCATCGGTTAGACAGTCTTGATTTGTAGCATAAGGTGGTCTTGTTTATTATTATAACCTTTCTACTATTGAATATTATTTTTATAATTCATTTTTACAATTTTTTATAAATGTTAATTACAAACGTAACGGTTCAGGATCATAGGTGAAATGATCAGGTATGCCCAGATGTATTACAGTTATATTTTATCTTATTATATATAGTTATATTTGAGTACAACCCTATAACTTATCTAAACCAATAGTTTATCCTATTTGTATTTTAAACTATTGCGTGACAACATCAGGATGTACATGTGCATAATAATATCACAAAATCAAATCAATTTTTCATCATTTTTTATTTTTACTATTGCCCCTTGACACAAAATACATGTGTTTATCGAAGGGGTAGATAATAATCAACTCACTGAACTATTTAAAATTGAAAAATAAAATTTTTTTTTTATTGTTATTTGTAATTATAGTTATTAAAATTTTCATAAATGTAATTGGGAATTCAGTTGCAGCTTTATGTACTTGACAATGATATTAAAAATTTAATTATTAATTTTTTATTTATCATATAAAAATGAGGATAAAAAAATTTTTATTTATATTTATCTATTTACTTTTTAATCTTGAAATAAAAAGTAGATAAAATTTCTTAAAAATATATTTGCGACAGTTATTATATCTCATAATAAATATAATTTTTACTTTCTATATTTAAAATACTTTCGACAAATAAATAAACAAGACGTTTTAGAAAATAATTTTAAATAAAGCTGCTATTATTATTTAAGTGTTTATATTCAATTTAAAAAAAAAATGTCAATATTAATTATTATATTAATTACAGTTTAATAAAAATCACGGACTGATTAACAAAAAAAAAATAAATAATGCGACTTTTACAATTTTATAATAAAACGACTATTTTGTTACGCTCTTATAAATTAATTTTCTTTATATTTTAAATATAAAAATATATTTTTAATTTCGCTTCTTTTGGAAATTAGGTATATCAAGAACCTTGAAGAGACATTATGCAATGAATTGAACATTGCATATACCAATTACCGTAAATGGCAAACCAAAAGGTAACGAAAAAAAAAAAAAAAAGATGAACAAGTTTTTACACCAGCATTTTCCTTTTTTTTCCATGCGTTCAATATATTTTTTATTTTTTTCTTTTCTCAATATAAATCTGGTAGGGAAAAACATATACCAAATGTGTGGGAGAGATCTTTTTTTTTAAAAAATATACAATACAAAATTGGCAGCTGCTTCAAGAAGACTTTTTGAGAAAGGTTATTATATTTTTTTTTTTTTATTCAGGTGTCCTGCAGGTTCCCAGGCCCTACCATCAGGTATAAATACACATAGACGACCCCTTGGTAATATCAGGTGTCCCTAATATCAAAAAAAAATATTAAAAAACGTTGGGTCTTGTATTTTTTTTGGTCTTTATATCGTTTTTCCTGCACCAAGACAATTTGACTTTTCACATAGTAATCAGATTAAATGTCGATTTGAAAGGGTTAAAGCTTTGTTGATACTGATTAAATCTAAATTCAGGTAAATTTACGTTGAATTTATATTTGTCCCCTTACAAATTATATACATTGATTTATTTTTTTATTATTTTTTATCCTCGTGTGCTGCGAGAGAAAGACATGTGTTTTTCGATATCGATATCGATTATCACTGAATTTAAAAACCAACCAGCAGTTGTTTGTGTGTGTTAACACGTAATATTTATTTTTTTTTAACATTGAAAAATTATTTATCTCGTTAAATTACATGTGAAGAATAAATAAAAAATCTTATCAATTGTATTTTTAAATGAATAAATATTTATTTTGTTGTTTTTTTAAGTTCGATGACTTTTTTTTTTTTTACTGATTAATGAATGGAAATTGATTTATGTTATTTTTAAAAATAATTATTGTATTAATATTTATATAAATAAATGAACTTTATTCAAGTGATTAATAATAAATAATGTTATCTTTTGTGATGATAAAAAATAACTAATCATTTGACCATTGAACAGTTATGAAAATTTATAATAAAAATAGTCTTTTTATTGTCGCAAATAAAAACAATAAATTATTATTTATTTTTGATATCATTTAAATGAAATTATCGACAAAAAAATTAAATGTGAGTGAAGGTCATATTGTGAATGATAAACACAAAGAAGTTGAATATATTTTTACTCCAATTTTAAAAAGCCACAGTGTCAAATTACAAAGCCGCGGTCACATCTGTTGACTCACTGTTCAAATTTTCGTTTATATTTTTTTTCATTTTCTCACGCATTGGATTTCCGTTCTTCTTTATTTAAATTAAGAAAAAAATCTAATAATTTTAATAGCTACATATAATAAATTGAATATCCGTGTTTACTTTGAGAATTTAAAAAAAAAAATGGGGAGAAATGTTAAGTGTATAAATAGGGGAAAATCCAAATATTTAACAAAAATATCAAATGAAAAAAGAAAATAAAGGATGGGCAATATGTATATAAATAAATTAAATATACATTATAAAACATGCACGATATATTAATACGAGCAAAGGGAGGATACAATATGATAAAATTTTTTTATAAAATTGCTGAGGGGAAAATTAAACTGGTAGAAAGATTTTCCCTGACAAAAAAAAACAAAATAATAATAAAAATTTGTCAAAATTATAAATAGTGTAAAAAGATTTTCATTCTATTATTAAAAATTTATTTATTGAATTTAGAAATTTACATAGGATTTAATAGATTAAAAATTTTAAAGTATAATCTCAGATAATCCTATGGTAATTTAAAAATCCAAGAAAATTTTTGACTATATTTTTGAGTAAATTAAATTTTTATAAACTTATAAGTTGCAAAATATTTGCTTAAAATCAGTGTCCTCATTTTTTATTTATTTATTTATTTTTCAAGTTACAATGTGCTATGGTCTCGGGTTATATTAAGTTTCAAATGTAATATATAAAATAGCGGATTATACGGGATTGTGGTACCGTTTTCAGAATCCTGTAGAGCAAAACGTTGGGACATACGTTAAAAAAAATAATAATAATGAGATGAAAAGAGAAAGAATGATGAAAAAAAAAAAAAAGAATAAATAAATAAAAAGAGAATCACAACGAGAAAAAAATTTTAAAATAAATTCTCTTCAAGCAAAATTATGTCAAAAAAAAAAACCAATAACATTCAAGTTAGATTAATTTTTTAACCAATTATTAATACACATTATCATCAAGCATAAAATAAATTTTAAAATTTACTCGCATGTGTTTTGTTTACATCGTCAGATAAACGAGAAAAAAAAAACGTTTCCCCTTGACCCTAACAAAGACATCCTAACCCTCTAATTAGAGATAACCCTCAAACTATTAAAATAAAAAATATACAAATAAATTATCATCTACTAAATTAAATAATTATTAGTAATAAAAATTTATTTATCCTCATACCTTTGAATTGTTTAAAGATGAGTAATATAAACCAAAAAAAATCACCAAAAGTTTAATGAAATTCACAAATTTAGCACAAAAAAAACAAAGAAAAAACGACTTTTGTTATAAAAAAAAAAAAGTAGACACTAAATGATATGATTACTTTTGTTGTTGTTGTTTTGTTTTTTTATATCCCGAGGGATTATATTCAAGTCAAATATTATTTGTTGTATTTTAATAAAAAAAAAAATTTATATAAATATATACGAGTAATCATTCTTTGCTCGATAGTAAAAACCGACTGAAAGAAGACTGACACAGCACGCCGGAGGCCACTGCCGTTTTACTCTCCGATGCTCTCCGACAATAGCGCTCTCTGATGCACGTGGTCGACGAGTGGGGGGAGAATTATTATATTCAAAGACACCGGGGTCAAAAACTTTTTTTTATTTTTATTATTATTTTTCATTTTTCCTCCTTTATATATCCTCCTCTGCATTTTTTTTTTTCAAATATATAAAAATTAAATAAAGACAATTATATGATGCATCCATTTGATTAGTTTAAATGAGCTAAAAGTAATTTTTTTTTTAATTGATAGATTAGAAATGAAAATAAATATTAATAAATAAATAAAACAAAGCAATGTATGTATTTGCTGATGAAGAAAAAAGGGTAAAAACAGAGCACAATAAAAAAGTACCTCAGGGCAGTCAAGAAGTCGAAGGAAACAGGTTCTAGAATTTCATTCACATCCCGCCGAGAAGATTATAAGTACAAGACCTTGGACTCGGACGAGAGAAACAAAAAAAAAAAAAACATATTGCTCGAAAGTAGTTTTATGTTAAAGCAGTCTCGATTCCGGAGAAATATGGAAAAATTGCTTTGAAAAAATCGAAATAATTACAGAGAAATATACAGAGTAATCATAGAAATTGCCAAGAAAATCGAAATAAATATGGAGAAATATTTTAACGACAATCTAAGTGTTAGAAAAAAATTATTGAAAATTTAAAAAAATGAATTTTTTGATTTGTTGGACAAGAATTATGGCATGGTCCATCATAATTGTTATCTTTGGTCACCGATCTGGACTTTCAACTTATGTTTCATGTGTGTGGGACGAAACAAAACGTCAACGGGTTAAGAAACGCTCAAATATATAGTTTATAATACACATCCTACACACATTTACTATTTAAAAAAATAAAAAAAATTATTTATCATTTCTATTATGGATTTTTATGATTTTTTTTTTTTACGTTACTTTGGCATTATTTCAATGATCACTTGTAATATTATAACAAGCTTAACCTTTTACGTAAATTTAATACAAAAATTAATTTTTAATTTAATATTATATATTTGTTTTTATAATAAATATATTTTATATTATTTTGATTAATTTTTTTTTTCTTTTTATATATACTTAAAATTAAATGTTAATTTTATGAAAGTATTATAATACGGTCTTGTTGTGTAACCTGCCATATTTTTTTTTTTTTTTTTTTTTTTTTNTCTTTTTTTTTTTTTTTTTTTTTTTACTCTTCAACAAATATCGTTAATGTTAAAAATTTATTTTAATTTATTCATAGTGATTTCAAACCCACAATCATATATATAGCTACTCATCTTTTTCACGTAAATCAATTTTTATTATATTTTTTTTTTTTATCACAAATATTTTATGTATCTGATTTTTTATGTCTTAATTTCAATTTAATTTTTTAAGTTTTAATTTAAAGATTTTTTTCTAATGATAAGAAATTTATTTTTCAACTCATCAACACAGCCACACTCTAAAAGTCTGAATGCTTATTTCATGCATAATCAAAAATCTTAAAGATAAAACATAAAAAAATGTAATATAAAAACGAAAAACACAAAACATCTTGAGGTTTGTGCATTCAACCAGGGTAAATTCAAAACACGTCTCATAAATAATGCCGAATGTTTCGCATAATGTATATATATACACAACAAAGTGGTAATCTCAGTTATATACCTGCATTAAAAAAAAATACCTCAGTATGCTATACGATACCACTTTCTTCTTTCGTCAATAAATAATCTTGGTTCCAAGATTTTTTTGCTTATAAATGCCGAGATATACATGTGTAATAAAAACCATTCTCCCATAATATCTTGATGAGAAAATTTTCGTCTTTGTTGTGTTATATATTTTTAAAAATTACAATATATAGTTAAGAAAAATTATTTGGAAAAACAGATAAGAGGAAAATTTTTGTCACAAAAAAAAAAATATTAATATCAAAAAAAATATCAGTTAAATTAAATTTAATTATATAAATTGATCAATTGTTTTTTTTCTTACACATTATAATATAATTGAAATAATTTTTAAAATATTTTTAGGATTATTATATTACTTCATCAAACTTTTTGCTTCATTAATTCTATCCAGCTTTCATAATGAGGAGCAAGAGTGTAAATTGCAGGTTTTTCAGGATTCATAGAAATAAAAGAAATAATTCCAACAATTTTTCGTCCCATCATGACAGGACTACCACCACTGCCCTAAAAAATTATTCATAAAAATTTATAATAATACATGTATGCATTATTATTAATAATTATTATTTGTATTGTACCTGGGTTATTTTTCCGTTGGGATGACGTGGAAATAAGCAATACTGAGCTGGACTAAAAAAATAATCATCAAAGTATTGTACTTTGCAAGCTGCTGGTGGAATTGATCTAACATAAATCATTTGCAAGTATCTCGACGTGATACCAGTAAGTGGATGGACACCCCAACCAACTAAATGAAAACCATTTCGTCTCATTTTTATAGGTACCAAAGAAGCTTCCTCACGAAATCTAAATAAGTCCATGGGTGATGTTAATTTAAGAATTGCTAAAAAATTAAAAATACAAATTAAATATTAATTAATTTTATTTAAATGATGAATATTAGAAATTTAAAATATTATTATACCTAAATCATTTATCCAATTTCTTTGTGGTTCATATCTATCATGAATAATAACATAATCAACTTCATAAATTCTCCAATAAACAATTCTATCGTCTTTTCCAAGATCATTTGTTCCACTTAATATTTGAATATTACCATACACAACATTATTTTCAGCTAAAATACAACTTGCACTAGTCAGTATGTGTAATTGTGAAATAATTACACCTCCACAAACATGATAATTTTGATATTGTATTGATACAACGTATGGATATCTCTCAATATTACCTATTTCTCCACCGTAAATTTTATTTGGTGAATTTCCATATACAACTATTTATACACAACAATAAAATATTATTATAAATCGTTAAAAATTATTTACATTGTTTGGTAATTTAGTGTCTAAAACTTACTACCAATTAATATACAAAACCATATTGTTTGTCTTAAACTAATTATCACATTCATCATGAATGAATAATTATTAATTATTTTTCTTTTACTAATTTAATTTATCAAAAAAAAAAAAAATAAAAAATTAAATTGATTTACGTCTGATTCGAATTGAGTATATTTTGATAATAAAAAAATTGCAAAAAACGTTTTACGCGTGTCAAAAAATTACAGTTTAATTATCTAGATTTGGTAAAATAAAAAAATATTAATTATATTTCAAATGATACATTTATATGTATATTAAAAAATATTTTTTTATCTTCAAACTCTGTACACATAAAGATAACAGATTAAATTCCACATAGAATCAAAAAGCTATATCATTTTTTTGTATATTTAAAGTTGATATACAAAAATCAAATAAAAAAATTAAATAAAATATACGTCGTTTAATGAACATGTCAGTCTTTCAACTCAATGTATATATTATAAATTTATAACGTATGATTTATAGATTTATTTTTGATACACAAAACTTCCAGTACATAAAGACTAGAATCTATGTAATTTTTTTTTTATTTTTCTAAAACTAAACTGTTATCTTGTCTGTAAAATTTGATAGAAAAAATATATTTATATTGATAACAAGTGATTAAATAAATTAAACAAATGATTTTTAAATTCAACGAGTATTTTTTTATCAAGGTAAAAAAAAAACTGTTTATATTTTTTATGTAACTTGTTTTTTTTACACTATACTTGAGACTTGATTTTTTTTTTTTTAAATATATACTTAAATTACACATTTTTAACGAAGTATAAATTGTTTTTTTTTTTTATTCAAGTTTAAAATTTAACAAAAAACTAATAATACAAAATAATTATTTATTATATTTTGTAGACCAGTATTATAAGATCAAATTTTTTGTTTCATAGCTTCAATCCAAGCACCATATTTACAAGCTCTAATGTAAACAGCAGGTAATCGTGAATCCATGGGAACAAATGAAACGATTCCAACAATTTTTCGTCCCATCATTATCGGACTCCCTCCACTGCCCTGATAAATTTGTCAAGAAATAATGAGCTAATAGTACATTTTAATATTTTTTTTAAATATAATTATTTATGTCAATTATATTTATTACCGAGGTTATTTTTACTTCAGGCTTACGAGGTATGGCACAGTGCTGAAATTCACTCAAAGTATCTTTCCCATAGTATTTTTTCATGCACCTTACAGGTGACAATGTTTGAATATATATTAGCTGGAGAAATCTTGACATGATACCAGTTGTTGGATCAACACCCCAACCTGTTATATGAAAATTATAATAATTCGATGTTTTTTGTGCCAACCCAGCTTCTTTACGCTCATAAGAAAAATCTATGGATGATGATAACTTAAGAATTGCTAAAAAATAAAAATAACAATTTATTTAAAATAATATTTAATTTAAAAAAAATATATATTTTCATTCATAAACCTAGGTCATTGATCCAATTCTTTCGTGGTCTGTATTTTTTATGAATTATAACATAAGCAACTTGATAAATTCTCCAATAAATAATGTCATCTTCTTTTTCAAGATCATTTGTTCCACTCAATATTTGAATATTGCCATACACAACATTACGTTCAGCTAAAACACAACTAGCACTAGTCAATATGTGATATTGAGAAATAATTACACCTCCACAAACATGATAGTTTCGATATTGTATTGATACTTGGTGTGGATATTTATAAGCACCAACAATTTCTCCACCGTAAATTTTCTTTGGTAAATTTCCATGAACAACTATTTAACAAAAATGCAGAAAAATTATTATTTGCATCATGAAAAATGTAAATTATCGACTCTAATTAATATACAACTTACCGGAAATTAAAATACCAAAATATATTATTTGTTTCAAGCTAATTGTTAAATGCATAATGAATAATTATTACAAATTGATTTATAAAAACAAAAGAAGTTTTTAATTACTGAAAGAATGACGTGTCTATTAAACGTTACATGTTTTACTATCATAAAATTTTATACTAGTTTGAAATTCTACTTGAGTAGAAAAACATTTAATCTGTTATCTCTTTGTGTAAATAATAATAGTACAAGCAAAGTTTGATGATGAAAATATACCATTATACATATAGTTAAATCTACATAGATAATTGATTAGAAATATTTTCATGTGACACGCGTAAAACGAACACGCAATTTTTTTTTTTTTTGTAAATTAAATTTGTAAGAAAAAAATAAAAAAAATACATGGACAATTCATCATGAATGTGTAATGATTATTTTAAGAAAATATTATAAATTTTTTGTTAAATTATAATCACTGAATTATCAAATAATGTATCAATAATTTTTGACGATATAAAAATTTTTCTATATGTTGTAAATAATTGTGTATGAAAACAATAATCAATACAATTTCAAAATTGTATATTATAATTAATTTTTTTTTGTATTTATTATATTTTATAGACCAGCATTATAAGATCAAATTTTTTGTTTCATAGCTTCAATCCAAGCACCATATTTACAAGCTCTAATGTAAACAGCAGGTAATCGTGAATCCATGGGAACGAATGAAACGATTCCAACAATTTTTCGTCCCATCGTTACCGGACTCCCTCCACTGCCCTGATAAATTTGTCAAGAAATAATGAGCTGATAGTACATTTTAATATTTTTTTTAAATATAATTATTTATGTCAATTATATTTATTACCGAGGTTATTTTTACTTCAGGCTTACGAGGTATGGCACAGTGCTGAAATTCACTCAAAGTATCTTTCCCATAGTATTTTTTCATGCACCTTACAGGTGACAATGTTTGAATATATATTAGCTGGAGAAATCTTGACATGATACCAGTTGTTGGATCAACACCCCAACCTGTTATATGAAAACTATAATGATTCGTTGTTTTTTGTGCCAACACTGCAGCTTCGTTACGTTCATATAAAAATTCTATGGATGATGATAATTTAAGAATTGCTAAAAAATAAAAATAACAATTTATTTAAAATAATATTTAATTTAAAAAAATATATATTTTCATTCATAAACCTATATCATTGATCCAATTTCTGTGTGGTTTGTATCTATCATGAATGATAACATAAGAAACTTGATAAATTTTCCAATAAATAATGTCATCTTCTTTTTCAAGATCATTTGTTCCACTTAATATTTGAATATTGCCATACACAACATTACGTTCAGCTAAAACACAACTAGCACTAGTCAATATGTGGTATTGAGAAATAATTACACCTCCACAAACATGATAGTTTCGATATTGTATTGATACTTGGTATGGATACTTATATGCACTAACAATTTCTCCACCGTAAATTTTCTTTGGTGAATTTCCATGAACAACTACATGCAGAAAAATTATTATTTACAACATGAAAAATTTAAATTATCGACTCTAATTAATATACAACTTACCGGAAATTAAAATACAAAAATATATTAATTGTTTTAAGCTAATAATTGTTAAATGCATATTCAATAATTATTACAAATCGATTTATAAAAACAAAATAATAATTTTTCAATTACTGAAAGAATGACGTGTCTATAAAACGTTCCATGTTTTACTATCAGCAAATTTTATACTAGTTTGAAATTCTACTTGAGTAGAAAAACATTTAATCTGTTATCTTTTTGTGTAAATAATATTAGAACAAGCAAAGTTTGATGATGAAAATATACCATTACATATAGTTAAATCTACATAGATATAATTGAACAAAAATATTTTCATGTGACATGCGTAAAATGAACACGCAATTTTTTATTTTTTATAAATTAAATTTGTAATAAAAAAAGAAAAAAAATACATGGAAAATTCATCATGAATGTAATGATTATTTTAAGAAAATAATATTAATTTTTTGTTAAATTATAATCACTGAATTATCAAATAATGTATAAAAATTTTTCTATATATATATGTTGTAAATAATAATTATTATTGTGTATGAAAACAATTATCAATGCAATTTCTAAATTTATTGTATCATTTTTTTTTTTTTACAATTTTGTTTACTTTACTTACGTTTAATTATAATTAATGTTTTTCGTGTTTTTTTTTTGTTCCAATTTGTCATTGAGACTGCACCCAAATATGGTGTTTGCTGAGTCATCAACCCACTGATAGTGGGTGTGTTTTTATACGAAAAAAATTATTAGTAATAGTAGCAACATATATATCAAATATTTAATTACATAAAAATATATATATTTGAATATAAATTTAATTAATTTTATTACCGCATTATTATAATTTTCGAAAGTCATAATAGTTTGTTAAAAACCGGTTGAGACAAGCAGAGAAAGTGGAAAAAAAAATCATCTGAAAATTTTATACATTTATACTGTTTTTTTGTTCTTTTTTTTTTCATTTTTATATACAAGAAACAAAAGTCTAGGTACTGTTTTAAAAAGCCAACAAAAAAATATATATTGTCATGTTTTTTTCTAAGCTCCAGGTGAGTAGTTAGCCATGATAAAAAACCTAAAAATTAATATAAGAAAACACTATTTAAGGAGTTCATTTTACGGATGGTTGAATAAATAAAAAATATAAAAATTAAAAGTTACAAACATAATGTAACCACTCATCTAAAACCCGTTGAGTCCTGGAGCGTCTTTTCAAATATTAAAACATCCTCATGGATATTATTTTTGCATCACCGTTGACTTGTGGGCCCTTTGGTAGTCTACATTGCTATGGGCGTTACATTTCTTGGTAAATATATATTGAATCGAGGGTTAAATATTAACTTGGGGGTCGTTTTTTTTTTTATACATACAAGACAGACACCAGAGTTAACATGTGTTGTAAATTAGGACCACCAGTCGTAAGTAAGCCCCAAGGCTTTGACCAATTCAAGAATCAAGTTTAACACGCGTGCCACATGCCGCCTGGAGGTCCTTCTTATAAATTTTTGCCATCTTATTCATTGTCATAAGTTGTACTACAATATTTGAAAAATAAAAAAATATTAATAAAATAACCCTACGACATATTTCATATTAAATCATCAAAGCGTAAAAATTTAATATATAGACTCTTCGATGTGCTCAATGCACTCTTGAGAGCCCTTAAACTTCTCTTTTTCTTTTTTTTATAAAGAAATGAGTCAAGTCAGCGGAAACGCCAATACGGTTGACGATTTTTTATAATAAATTTGTATTTAAACATCCGTGGGAGGTCCCAGTAATAATAAAAAGAAAAATATAATTTCTATCCGGTCAAAATTTATTTAAATATGCTAAAAATATATTTTTTACTTAAAAAAATACAGTATAGTTGAGTAATTATATTGTATTTTTTTTCATAATAATGTTTATTTAATAGATGAAAGGTTCAGATCATTGAGGTCATTTAAAATTCATCGAGTAGGTAGTTGGCATTCCCACGCCTCTTACTGCATCCAATAATAAAATGCTGCATCAACTTTCGTTTTATTATCTAACTTTAAATGATATTATCCATATTGCAAAATACTTTTCCAATCAACATGACTATACATCTTTATTATATAAAATACCATACACCCAATTTACAACATAGCATTATTATCAAATGACGGTTTGATTTACATTAACACCTGACAGGATATAATAATAATTTTTTTTTTTGTAGCCAATATTAATCATCATTAATTCAACAATATAAAAATTATATTTTTTTTTTTCACTCAGCCATTATATTTATTAATGATTAGAATTCATTGAACTGCTTGATAAAGTCAAAGACAATATCAAAGTCATTTTTATTGACAAAAGACAACATTATCATTGTTAATAAAATTTATCATAATCTATTTGTATACAAATAAAATAGTCAAACGTATATATCAAACACCTGCTTTTGAAAAAAAAACACCTGACATATGCATCATCACTGTGGGTGATTATTTTTATTTATTTTTTTACTCAACATGTTTATTATTTTATAAATATATTGGCTATTAATATACCGTTATGTATCAATGAATTGCTAAAATAAAAAAGTCAATATAATCATTACGATAAATATATATTTTCCTTTTAAAAATATCGATAAATATTTTTTTAATAACGTCTTCCAGAATCTTGTGAATAATTTCCTTGATTCCAGCATGATACCTCACATCTTGGTCGATAAAATGGATTGTTACATTGAGAACAATCAACAGCAGTTGGTTGTTGAACACAAGGCCAATTCATATTGGTTAAACATCCACCAATTGGACCAAGTCCAAGACCAAATGTTAATTGTGGTACCAATTGTATTTGTGGTATAATATTTAAACCATATCCACCTGATAAACCTGGTAAACCTGATGTTCCTGGTGTTAATCCTGGACTACCTGGAAAACCAGATGTTCCTGGATATCCTGGTGAATTTACTGGTGGTCTTGAATCTGTATAATTTCTACTTCCTTCTTTATTATTTTCACTATCTTTATCATTTGGTATATGATTATGAATAATATTATTAACATCAATATTTGTTGTTATATTTGGTGGTGCTTGATAATAATTGTCATCTTTTTTAGAATTACAATTACCATCATTATTATCACTACAATCAGTTTCATATTGTACAATTCTTGTTTCTTTTGTTTTTTTCATACATCGTGTGTGACAATCATGAACACATTGTGTTGATGTACAAAGATCTACACCACAATCTTCATAACATGTTTTTGGTCCACCTTAATTACAATAAGCATAAATAAGTTTTAAAAAAAAATTATATTATATTAACTGTTGATTACTAAAATTTTATAATTTATTTACCAGTTGAATTGTGATGATCCCAGTGTCCATGAGCATGATGACGTTTTTGTCGTTTGAGACATTTAATATACGTTCGATAATCAAGATGTTGACAATCAAGTAATACTTTTTGTTCTTCATTATTTGCTATATTTTTATTGTCTAATGATTGATCAATATCATTTGATGCAAATGTAATTGTTGTAAAATATATTAACACAATGATGACAATAATACTTGACTCCATCGTTGAATGGCTCTCGACTTATACGGAAGAAACTTTTGTTCTTTCTGACTCTTTATATATCTCACTGTAAATGATATTGTCTCATGTTAATGACCTGTACCTTTTTTTTTTTTTATATTTCTTTATCTTTAGTTTTTTTTTTTTTCTGTCATTTTAATTTTTTTATTTTTACCCTTCCCCCTTAGATGAGTATGTTTGTCCATGTGATATTACCTTGGATGTCGTGATATGGTGCAATGTACTCTACTAATATTTCAACATGAATGTTTATTTTTAGGGTGGATTTTTTGCCTTTTTTTATTGTCTTATGCACATTTACAATCACTATATAGATGAACATATTTACACACTTTTTATCTTGTAAACAAATGTACGATATTATTATTAGAAATTAAATTTTATTAAATTTAATTTTTTTATATTAATAACTGTATTGTTTTGTTGTTTAATAATATATTATATATAAATAAAATAATGTATAATTGACATAAATATAATATAATACCTTTGTATTTTTTTAATAAATATCAATTATAATATTTTTTTTATCAAAAACCGTTAGCATATATTTGACATGTCTGTGCGCTATATTTTACTTTTTTATAAAGAAGAAAAATTTAAAAAATAAAATGTTTATTGTGAAGAAAACAAACACAAGGTAAAAACCCAGGGTTAAATTATCTTTTGGTTGTATATCGTATTTTGTATAACTAAAAAAAAAAAATGTATATATACAATATGAAATGAAAATTATACGAGATATAAAGTATGCTTGCAAAAAACTTCCTTATTATACACTTTATGTGCCTGACATAATAAACCAAGTATGTAATCTTAAATCACTGTTATTTATGAAAATATTATTTCGTTTTACCGTCAACAAATTTATGGTTTTTTTTTTGAAGATTCTTATATTATTTTTAGGTCAATAATTATTATACTCTATGAATTTTGTTTTTAAATTTTCTAAGGCAAATTTTAACGCAGATTTATTTATATTCGATACACGTTTGTGAGACATATTGCCCGTTACTGTGTCAAACATCCGGTGTTTCATTATAATATTTAGTTTAATCGAAATTAGTATTCTCAAATTGGCATTGTTTTTTTGAACAATTTTTATTTTTTTACGATGATGAAACTGCTTTGCGAATCAATTATATGTTAGATTTTTTTTAATCAGCTTTCATTTATTTATTCATTTATATTAATGATTTATTTTATAAAAAAAGATTTTGTTTTTTATAATCAAAATATAAATGCATCTATCAAAAATTTATTATAATTATTCCATTGATCTGTCCATCAACATAGCTTGGGTTAAAAAATTAATTAAAGAAAGAAAAATCAATTAATCTGGTGCCAAAATAAAATACAAAGTTCAAATAACTTGAAAATTTTACTGTAAATACTTCAAACGATTCGAAATAATTTAGCCAATTTAAAAATCTAATAATGTATTTTTTTATAACAAAAAAAAAATTAATCAATCAGATGCTACAAAATTCATAAATTTCGTTACGTTAAAAGCAATTAATCTATGAAAAATTGAATTAAACAAATCTATTAATGGAAAAAAAAAATGTAGATAAAAATGACAACGGGGATTTAAAAAAAAAAAAAAAGATATAACGGATCCAAGAAACAAAGATGTAGATGAAGATATGAAGAGTCTCACATGTTCGGGATAAAATAATTTCTATCCTCTCCCTCGAAACCGAGAAAAGCCGAAGTCAAATGAAACCTTTTACAAAACACCAGCCAGTAACCACCACAAGGCCCCATTGAGGCCCACACAAACAAGCTGTTCAATGGCTGCCTTTATTTATTTAACTAAAAAATCAGAGTCATCATCATCAATTAATAAATCATTGATATATAAAATAATTTATTATAAAAAATTAATTAAAAAATGTGTCAATATAATAATTTTAATTATCATAAAAAAAATTATATTGATCCGTTATTGTGGCTCGTGCAAAAATCAAATATCACTGCTGCGTGCTTTGTATTTCCGGTAAAGAAAAAGAGACATGAAATTGTTGTTATATACACTATACCATACTTGAGGAGTTGTGCGCACTGTTGAGTGAGTGGCCCGTGCTCAGTTTAAGTTTTGCTTTTGCCAGTGCATGTCTATTTAAAAATAAATAAATTAAGAAAATATTCAAGATAAAACAAGGCGTGACAAGTATTTAATGTTGTCAATTGCGTGAGTTTTAAATTGAGTCATTCAGCAGTCATCTAACTGTGTGTGGTCCTCTCTAATACATATTCCTCTCTTTAACAAAGATTTTTAGTTGAGAATCACTGAGAAAGCAACAAGTGGATCTAACAACAGATAAAAATCTCATTTGTGTATTTGCCAGGTGTTGACAAAATAATATTGACTTTATTTTTAAATTATTTGGTGTGCTTGATTAAACATCTCAATTGGCAAATTAAAAATATATTTATTATAGCATAATATATAGTAGTCAATGAGTATATTATCTGTATTATTTATTTTTTTTTTTCATTTCAACACGTCATATGGAAACACACATGTGTACTTGAGTGTTGGATAATTGAATAATTGTCACGAGAGTAAATGAGGGTGAGCAACAATATAAATCATCAATTTTCAATGAAATTATTTTATTTATAAAATAAAATTATTGGTGAAAATTTTATAAAATCATTTATATTTATTTATAATAATCAAAATAAATAAATATCTTTAAGACAAAGTACAAGGAAACCAAGCGAAACACATTATGTTACTTTCATTTTTTTTTTTTTTGTTCTTCAATATATTAGCCAGTAAAATTTTATCTTAAAAATTAGATAAATAAATTTTTTCTATTTAAAAAAATATGCTTATAATAATTGGAATAGAAAAATTAATTTTAATTCCACCAGTTTGATTTGTTGTCAAAGTGATTGGAGTTTGATAAAAGAAAAAAAAATAAAAATAAATTATTATGGCTGAAGAAATTGTTGATACAGAACCATATTTATTACCATGGTACTCACGAGTATTTGAGTATTTAAAAAATCGTAATAAAATTGGACCAGCAAAAATTGAATTACCAGATTGTGATTTTTTTATTGTTGGAGCTGGTAGAACAATTCGTGTATTACGTAAAAGTTCAAGATTAAATAATGATGAACAAATAAATGATAATTTTACAACAACATTGGCTAGACAATCAAATTCATCAACTAATAATTGTCGTTGTTCATTTCGTCAGTCATTAAATTTAACAAATAAAGAACGTTTTATTGCAACTGAAATAAATCGTATCAAGACAAATCTTAATGAAAATATTGATAATAATATTGATGATAGTATTATAATAACTAATCAGCCAAAATTTGAAAATAATGATGTATCAATTGTTAAACGTAATTCTAATGATTTAGCAAATAAAAATAAAATAATAAAAGATTTAGAAAAATATATTGATGTATTATTGGAAGAAGTTTTAAATGATACTGTTAAATTTATGAATGATGCTGATACGACACTTAAACGAAGTCGTACAATATTAAAATCATCAAATGATGAAAAATGTAAAATAAATGAATCAATTGATTCAACAAAAAGTCCATTAGATATAAGCTTTGCATTTCCAGCTGATGATTTAAAAATTGAAGAAGAAAAATTAAGCAATCAACAAAAACCAGAAGAAGAAGATGAAGAAGAAGGCTATGTTAATAAAGCATTTGATGGAACAACAAGTGATCCAGATTGTTTAAATTTTGATCTTAGTAAACCAATTAATAATCATCAAGTTAATATTGATTGTATTGATTCTGGAATAAATAGTGTTGAGACTGTTGAATTACAATTAGAAACAGAACTCACATTGGAGCAATCATTAATGAAAATAATTGATGCAACATTTGGTCATGAACCATCAAGAAATTGGAATGATCTAGTCGTTGATGATACAATTTGTAATAAAGATGAACCACTAAATGACAGTATTAAACAACAAACAAATAATTTAAATAATAATAAAATTATTGAACATGATTTAAATGAAATAATATCAAATAATAATACAAATGATTCATTGGATTTAATTTTAGATGATACAAATATTGATAATAAATTTAAAAATTCAAGACTAAAATTAAATGATGATATAAAAATAACAACAACCAACAAAAATGATACACATAAAAAGACAAATCCAGTTGTTGTATTGTGTGAAAAATTTACATCAAAATTAAGTACAGGATGTAGTAGTGGTAGTCGTGATAATAAAATAATTGATAAATCAATTAAAAATAATAAAATAAAAAATGAACCAGTTGAAATGCGTGATTATCGTGCATCATGGAAAGGTTTTGAATCACCACCACCAAAAATTGAAAAACCAATAAATGATTCAATTGTTTATCGTAAAAATATTAAACCAATTATTGTATTTATTCATGGATTTGGATCATCAGCTGATGTATTTGAGTTACAAATTGAATATTTTACACAACTTGGATATTGCTGTATTGCACCAGATATGTTGGGACATGGTATGAGTTCATCACCAAATAAATCACATGAATATCATTTTGATAAGCTATTAAATGATTTTGAATTGGTACTTCAACATTACGCTTTCAGCCATGGACAAAAATGCATATTAATTGCACATAATTATGGGTAATTTATAAATCATTTTAAAAAATTATATACTTGTAATTATCAACATGACATTGTTTTCTTTTTCCCAATAATAATTATACATAATTTAACTATCAATTTAAAAAAATATATAAAATTTAATAATACATTTTTGAGGTAGTTGTTTAGTAATAATAAATGTCCAATCAATTTGTGATAAGTTATATTTTTGTACGTAACAATTGTGGCATATGTAGGACATATACATGCTGGGTCAAAGTACCGTACATCATAATAGAACGTAATAAACGTGCCAAAATGTCCCACTATTTAAATAACAATACTTTCACAATGATAAATAAAATTTAAATAAATACTGTCATATTATTAAATTTGTAATAATTCATCATCCTACATTAGATGATACAACAAGGGTGGTTATTAATTTTTAATGTAGGTAGTTAACAATATATATTTGTGCAATCATTGACATTATTTGAAAAATTATTGTCTCTTTTTTATAAATAAACCTATCCAAATTAAGAAAATAAATAATATCTTTGTTGTTTGTTTTTAGATGCAGTTTTGCAACAGCAATTGCATGTAAATATGAAAATTTTATTCATCAATTAGTATTAATATCCGGAGGTGGACCAACAATATTAACTCCACCAAGTAAAGAGGGTCCGGGTCATTGTTGTATGAGGGCAACATTATCACCATTATTAATGTGTGGTTTACGTAGGGATATCCTGTATTCACCAAGAGGTCGTCAACATCCCTATTGTGGTAATGAAACACAAGATCAATGGCCTTCTCATATGCCATTTATTTTAGATGGTATGATATGGCCAGATGGTGATTATGTTTATCATCGACGTATTTCAACACCAACATTACTTATATATGGTCTCAGAGATAATTTGGTATCACTTGTTCAAGAATGCCAAATGGAAAGGGTAATTATTACGTCAGCTAATTAATATTTTGACTTGTTTTTTTTTTTTAATATTATTATTGTTATATTTTATTTATTATTTTCAGACAATGATGAAGGCATTTCTTGAAGTGTTACCTAATGCTGGACACATGCCAATGACAGAGTGTCCCGAGATGTGTAATCATATGATTAATTGCTTCATTGATTTGTGGAATAAAAATAAAAAATAATTATTTATTCATTGAAAAAAACATAAAAATTATATTTTAATATACAATTGAGGTTTTTTTTTTATGTTTTTAAAATATGATTAATGTTAAAATTTAATTAAAATATCAATGTTGAATAGATAAAAAGAAAAAAAAATTGAATCTATTTTTTTATAAAGTCTATATTGATTCAATACAGCTTTAAGTATTTTTTTTATTTTCATATTATATGTCAGAATATTGTTAGCTGATTAGACTATGTACCAAAGATGATTATATGATGTTTATTATTAATTTGTAATTAATAATAATTCATTGATAAATTATTCATTAATTAAAAATTAATATTTAATTACATTTTGAATGTTTATTTGTTATTATTATTTTAATTATTTAACAGCCTTTGATTAAGTGGATTTTCTGGTGATTTCATCCATTCTTTTTTTAAAACTTGTTTCAATTGACTGAGTCGTAGTGTTGGATTTTGTTCTTTAATTATTGGCATCATTCGTTCTTCAAAACTTAGGTAAGCTGCCTTAACACGTTTTTCTGGATGACGATCAATCTCTACATCTTTTGTGCTGTTAAAAATAATTATAATATTTTTACATTAGTTTTTTCTTTTTTTTTTTTTTTGTTCTATTATTCTTTTTTGTAATAAAAATTATTATGATTATAAAAAATACCTGAGTACTGAGAGAGCTTCATCAATACCATGTGCAGTATCACCATCCAAAACAACACGATTTAAATTTTCTTCAATTGGTTTTTCAATTTCTTTTGTTTTCATGGCAATTTGATTACGTTTTTCAGTAACAGCATTTATTTCAGCTCTTGTTACTTTAGATGCTAATTGTTTACCACCAATTTTAATTGCTGCCAATTCTTTTTCTAATAAAGCTTTTGATTCAGCTTTTTTTTCTAATTGTTGAAGTCGTTTTCGTTCTATTTCTTCCTGAAAAATTTATTGTATATTAATATTTACCTATAAAACATTTAGGATGAATGAGTATTAAAAAATAAAATCCATGTTCTTTACAATATATGTTTAAACTTGTATAATAATTACCTGTTTTTGTTTTTTTTTAAGTAATTGTTTGTCATCATCTTGCCAGGCTTTATCTTCAGCAGCTTGATTTTTTTTAGTTGTTTCTGCCTCTTTAGCAGCAGCTTTTCTAGCTCTGGCAACAACTGCCTTGCTATTTTCTCCCACAAATTTTTTCGGCATATTTATATCTAATATAAAAACAAATTAACAATATATTAATAATTGTTTATTTTACCCAATAATACATTTATTGTTTTATAAAATTTGCAATAAACCAAACGACAAAGAGAGGTTATAAAAATAAAAATCACATGATAAACAATTTATGACAACAAGGTATTATTAATTATTTATTTAAATAAACAAACTTACAATTTAAATATTATTTGACTCAAGTTATTTAACCAACTACTTAATTTTTATCACCTATTTAACAATAACATTTTATGTTAACAAAAACAGTGTTTAATTTTTTTCCTTTTGGAGTAAACACTGAGCCAGAATAAAATAGAAAAAAAAAATAAAAATAAAACTAGAGTGGATAACGACAGAAAGTAAAACAGAAACTGTGTTGATTGTAGATGGAGTTACTGTAGACAAAAACCAACCAATAATAAAAATATAATTTTATTTTGCTAGTTTTAAATTATGTGATGAAAATAATATCATACTGATCATACTATTTATGACCTCGATGAAGATCCAATTGAAATTCAATTACATTGCTAGAAACTTCTTGTTTTGTTGATGATCTACGATGACTGTTTCAGCTTCAGATGACATGGTTCCATCTTCATCATCTGATAAATCATACACCAATACTTCATCATCATCATCATCATCATCATTGTCCAGTTTTATTAGTGGTATTTTTGTTATTTCGTTGTCATTTGATATTTCTTTGTCATTTCGTTTACGTTTACGACGAAATTTTGCAATAAAAACATGTTTTGGCCGATTGAGCGAGGCTGATGCCATGTTTTTTATTTCATCAGGCTTTTCCAATACTTTATCGATACATATTGATAACGACTTTTTTACACTATCAATATTGATGTTATATCCATCATATTTATAACGAAAAACGCCTATGTTTCGAGGCAGCTGAACTGTATTTTTGTATTTTTCGTAATCTTTCCAAAAACTACGAAATAATGATACTCTTTCAGTATGAGTTGTATTTATGAGACAAATTTCATCAGTTGTATCAATTTTCTCTACAGCATACTGTGTATTTTGATAAATAAATTCTTCTACCAATTTATCAATCATTGGCTGGTCTTCTTGACTTTCGAAATTTAAATTTAATCCATAAGTTACGTAATAATTAATGTTTTTATTTGTAACTAGCTCCAAACATCTTGGACAATATTTTACATGAATGAAGTATCGCATGGCAAAGTCTTGTCTTTGTCTTATTCTCATTGACATGTTGTGAACTGTGTTGCTTGTTTCAACGTGCATCAATTTACAGCCTAGCAAAACTGGTCTTTTGGTGAAAAATTTAATTATAATATTTTTATCAGCCAACATATCTACCATGTCATAGACATGTTGGTACATCAAGCTTTTATTCAGAATCATCATGGTGTCAGTAAATAGACAATAGACCCCATTCTCTTCTGGCATCAACTTGAAAGGATGATTTTTCCTTCCACTGGAAATTATAAATTTAATAAATAATATAAATTATTATTTTCAGCATCTTTCTTTGGTTATGTTGGTAAATTAATTGATTGAATCAATGGAAAAAAAATTGACTCTAATAAGACTGTATATATACATAATAAGGTTACTCACTGCAAATTATTTTTTCCAGCCATTTTATAATATATTTACATTGAACTTTTTATAAATATTGTTCTTGTATTTTCTTCTTTTTTATTTACAATATGAACTTTCTTTCACGCTATAAACATAAAACTGCATCATGCTAACAGTTGAACAAAAAAAACTCTTGTCATTTGTCAATTGTTTTTTCAGTTGACAAACGACAAGAGTTTTTTTTTTTTTTTTAATATATTTACAGTAGCTGTTAAATAACTTTAATTATTTTGTAAAAAAAAAAAAATATTAAATAATTTTTGATAGTTTTAATTTGTTTTCAATCATAGTAATGTTTTTTTTTTTTTTTTTCTTTATTAATTACTTTATTTTATCCTAAATATTAAACCAAATTAAATACTATTATTTTTATTTTTTTTTGTTTTTCTAATTTTTCAGATAAATTGATTGAAACGATGATGAAAATCACAGCTTGATAATTTAATTCATCATAAATATTTTATTCTATTATTATAATTTTTTTCAATATCATATTGTTGTGTTTAATTCATCTTATATTTATGACCTCGATGATGAATCAATTAAAATTCAATTACGTCAATAAAAAAAAAAAATCTGCATTCAAGTTTCCGACCACGTCTTCAATCCCAAATCAGGAAAGTTGAATTGACTATAAACAGTCTTACAAAATTGCCAACATAATAATAAAATAAATAGCAAAAAAAATTATCTTGTTAACTAGAATCAGAATTAATTTAATGATGATTAGAACAAAATTATTCATATACATATATAGTTAAATTATTTGGAGTACAAATGTGTGTTTTTTATTGTCGAAAAATAATGCAGAGATAATACTATATGTGATGAAGTTAAATAAATGAGACTGTGTGCAATGATGATGTGACTATACAGACAGGTAAATAGTCAGGTAAAGGGGTCTCCCATTGTGATTGGAGAAGGTGGATAGTAACGATGGCAGGGGGGAGCGAAAGTGAAGCCGCGACCAAGAATGGCCAGGAGAGGTAACACACAGCCAAAGCCTTCGCGGTATATTTCTCACACGTAACATCAACTCACGTCAAACCACGCGTTTATTATTTTTCCAAGTGTATTTTTTATCAATTTATTTTACAAATATTAAAATCATGTTTTAACAATATTCATGTGTTTAAAATTAATTTTTTAAATTTAATATTATTAATTTTATTTAGTGGAGTTGAATAAAATTGTTGTGATGAATTTTGGGTGATAATAATATTTAGAAAATTTATATTAACATGACGAGCTGTTGTGCCCTTCGAAAGTTGCAGTGATTCTCAAAATTAAAGTCATTATAAATTTTATAAAACTACTATTACAATATATAGTAAAGAATTTATAATAAAAAAAAATTTCTAACCAGTTTTGATAGTATTTTTTTACCAAGTATAGATGTTGATTAAAAAAAAATTTACTGCAAAGGAATGTTGATGTTGGTAACAACTTTTGACAGCAAGATTTGTTTTTTTTCTTTTTTTTACGTTACTGAGGTAATTCAGTGACGTAAGCAACATCTGATTTGTGAAAATAAATAAGTTGAATTTTATATAAAATACGAATAAAATATGACGAGAAAATTGAGTAAATTTTTAATTCTTTTTGATAATACAAATTTATTGTATTTTCCTGGACATTTTTTATCAGGAAGAGTACTTGTTGAACTCGATGATGAAGCATAGTAAGTTATTAATAATTTATAATTACAAATTTAATTTACTGTACAAAAAAATTGAAATTTCATTTTTGTTATTATGCGTGTTGTAAGAGTATAAAACTTTTTTTTTTTTTTTTTTATAAAAAAAGAAAAGAGGCTTTAATTAAATGCACGTGCAATGAATATAATTGGATTTAAAAAATGTTAATTAATTTTTAAAAAAAGAAGCATAGATATTTCAAGTAATTTTATAAAAATTAATGAGACATTAAATATATTTTCTCAATATAATTACCATGACAAATAGCAATTATTATTGATTATTAAAAAGTAAAATTGAAAACAATATAAAATTTACATTGGAAAGTTTACAAAAGTATTATTAATTAATTATAAGTAAAAATATATTTTAAATTATGTTTACAGTGTATCTGGATTACATTTTCATGTGATTGGTGAAGGTGTTGTTCGTCTACGTAGTCATCGAGCAGAGAGAGTTTATGATAAAGAAAATTACATTGATTTTCGTATGCGTCTTCTTGGCGAGCCAGGTATACCTTGAAGAAAAAAAATAAATAAACATTTAAATCAATAAATATTTCAACCAAAATTTTTATACACAGGTGAAGGACCATCACTGCTATCACCAGGTATCCATAGTTTTCCTTTTAAGCTAGGTTTACCACTTGGTCTACCATCAACATTTTTGGGTAAACATGGATGGGTACAGTATTATTGCAAAGCTGCACTTCGTGAACCAGGTGGTCTTACTCACAAAAATCAACAAGTATTTATTGTCATGAATCCCATTGATTTGAATTTAGAACCACCAATTCTTGCTGTAAGTATATAATAAATAAATGTAAAATGTATTTAATAAAATTCATATAATTAATAATTGCTATAATGTTTAATTAGCAACCAGCTAGACTTGAAGTTGAACAACGTGTTGGTGTATCATGTGTATCTGGTGGACCTGTATTTTGTAGAGTTAGCCTAGATCGTGGTGGTTATGTTCCTGGTGAAACAATTGGAATTTCAGCAACAGTTAGCAATCGAAGCAAAGTAAATATTTTGTTTTAATTAATTAACTGTTTATTTTTTAATATTATTTTTAATATTTTAAGGTGACAATGAAGTCAACAAAGGCCTCACTTACAGAAACAATACAGTACATGTGTCGTGGTAAAGTACTTGCAAGTGAAACAAGAGAACTAGCAAGTGTATCACGTGGTAAAATACGACCTGGTGAAGGTGAAGAATGGCTTAATGAACAAATGTATGTACCACCACTTCCACCAACTAATTTACGAGGTTGTCATTTGATTAATGTTCTTTATCATGTTTATGTAAGTATTTTTTTAAAAAATATTATTCTGTTGTAAAATATAAATTGATAAATGAATTTTTATTTTTCTTTTTGTGATCATGATAGTTTGTTATAAGCCCAAAAAGTTTGGATAAAGAAATAAAATTACAAATACCAATTGTCTTGGCAACTTATCCATTGAGACAAGAAGGAGCACCAGCTGGTACTGCTCCATCAAAAAGAGGTGCACATTATCCATCAACATTACCAATATTTAGACCTTGGCTTGATGATAAAGCTTTTCAAGTTCAAGAATAAATCATAATTTTATTATTAATTAAAACCAATAATACAAATAATTAAGAGTAGAAAATTTTGTATAGATATTTTTGAATGTTTTTTTAAAAAAATCACAAATTATACTGGTATATAAAAATCCAGTTGTTTAGATTCTGGTTGATAACAATTTAATTTTAATTAACAACCAGTCAAAAAGTGTGTGATTAAATCAGTCAAAAGTCAGTTTTAAAATAAAAATAAAAAATCTTTTTGATTAATTATTAGATCATTGTAGTTTTATGAATTAATCAACTGATCGTAAATATAACAAATATATATATATTTTGTAATTTAAAAATAAGTTTATCAATTAGATTAATAAATTAAATATTTTTCAAATCTATTTCATATGTTTTATATTAAAAATTTTCCTTTTAAGTATTTTTTTTTTTAGATATTATAATTTTTAATAATCTTGAAAAGATAGGCACTGCTTCTTCACCTTTCTGAATGTTTTTCTCAAGTGAGATTGAAGCAGTAAAATCAATATATAATAAATAATTCTATAGAATAAAATATTAAAAGAATATATTGTGTTTTTTAAAAAAAAAGAAATCTATACATATTTAATTGATTTAATTTTAATTGAGCATAATTTCAAGGAGGAAAAGGAAGAAGGCCTGAAGATAAATATGTGTGAATTTAAACAAATTATATTCAACTATAATTATCATTAATATTTAAGTTGAAATTTTAATTATTTGGAATTGATACTTGATTATTTTGTTGTTTACAATATAAATCAATGAAAATAAAATACATTTTTCTATTACAGGTTTACTTGAATAACATTCATTTATAATTACAAGTATGTTTCATGTTTTGGAAAATTAAAAAAATATACATAAATTATTATTAGATAATTACTTTTATTTAAATATTATGCCTTTAAAAAAAAATAATTATAGAGAGCTTTAGCTATTATCAATGTAAAAATAAAACTTTAATTATTTTTGTTTTTACGTTAGATTAATAAATAATTTCAACATTTATCCACGAAAGTCAGTAAAATATTAATAATTATTTTTTAATTAGTAGTTTTATTCTTTTTATATAAAAAGAAATTTTATTCTTGATTAAACAAGTGTGACAGGTAGTCATAAAAATAAAAACTTAAATTGTTTTTCTAATTTTAGAATCTCTTGACATTTGAGAAAATTAAAATCATGATGGTTCATCGGTTAAATACAATGTTTCTTACAATGATCGGTGTATGGAAACCAAACAAAGATAGATTTTATATTTTCAAATGTTACAAAATAAGTTGGACAATTGTAATTTTCATATTTATGATGTCCCAATTCATCACAATGATGAATAAAAATGCAGATAAAATTTGGAATAACCGTGCAGTCCGTGCAGTAGGACTAGTCATATTAATGGGATTAATAAAACGGATAAACGTAACTTATCAACAAGAAAATATAACTGCCCTAATTGAAACTGTGAAAAATGTTGAACCATTTAAAATCCAAAATCAAAGTGAAAAAAAAATTCAAGATTCTTATCATCGTTTCTCCATGTAAGTTGAAACCAATAATTAAAAAATAATCATTAAAAAAAAACGTATAGTTTCGATGTGATCATGTAATTCTAGACCAAAAAAAAATTGTTTAAATTACAGGTTGGTATCTTTAATACAGTTTTCAATGACTGCTATCGGAACAATTTTATATTTACGAGGAGAATTAAATTCCCACACACTGCCAGTTTTTCCATTTGCCACTGGAATACTTATTGAAATATCGAATCAATCTATTTATAATTTAATATCATACACTCAAATAGTAGTATGCTTCGTAGGAATACTAATAATAATGAATTATAATATCCTTTTTCTCACAATGATGATGATTATTTGTAGCCAAGTTGATATATTGAAAGGGAGATATCAAATAATGGTAGAAAATCTAAAAATAAATCACAGCGATGATCAAAATATTGATAATGATAAATTAATTATTGAAAAAAAAATCATTACTGATTTTGTTAACAATCATTTGGAAGTTTTGGAATTGTCTCAAAAAATTTGTGATATTTTTTCAACAATTATTTTTATGCAATATGCATATAGCACTGTTGGACTGTGTTTATCGTCTTATGCTATATCAAAAACTATTTTTTTATCAGAAGAATTTTTCTTTAGTATAATTGGATTTTCATCATTTACTATAGAAATATCTCTTATTTGTTGTATATCAAATAAAATGAAGATTCAAGTAATATATAAAAAACATATTTACATTCATAGTGAAATTATTTACTTTTGTATGTATTAATGAGATTTGTTTTTTTTTATAGTACGAGGAACTTTACGATGCAATTTATGATGTTGATTGGACGATTTTTGATAATAGTACTAAAAAATCAATGATGATATTAATGATGAAAACACGTGAACCATTTATTTTCAAATGTGGTAAATTATTCGAACCATCCAGAGAATCTCTATTGACTGTATGTAAAATTTTTGTATTTTTTTATTTTTATTTGATACAGTACATTAATAAAATAATTGATAATTTTCTTTTCCAGATATTTAAATTATCATATTCAATTTTCAGTGTGGTGCATGAATTGTAGATTGATAAATTATTCATTTCTTAAAGATCTCTAGGTCTTAGCCAAGAAACTTGGCTAATTTTGCACATTATTGCACATTAATTTTAAAAATAGCTATTAAAAAAGTATTAATTATTAATTATTATTATAGCTCATATTATCAATTGTTAATAATAAATAATATCTATATAAATTTGTTATAATTTTAATTATAGAATTTACAGGTTCACTTGAATTTTTCAATGATTGTTACAAGTATATATATTTTATGTTTTATAAAATTAGAAAAACATATATACATATTAGAAAAAATTAATACAACCGAAAAAAACAATCGATATTTGTTTCGTTTAGAAGTTTGTGAGAGGTCGTTAGTCAACCTACATAATTATTTTTATTTTCATCGAGGGAAACTATGAAGCAGGTGGTTTATAAAAAATTTATAAAATAATAACCTGTAAGGACGACTGAAAAATAAGTTAATTACATTCATTTAACTATTGCGCCTTTAAAAAATAATAATTATATATAGCTTCAGCTGTTATCAATGTGAAAATGAAACTTTAATTATTTTTATTTTTACGTTGAATTAATAAATAATTTCAACATACATCCACGAAATTCAGTAAAATATTAATGAATATTTTTTAATTATAGTAGCTTTATTCTTTTTGTATAAAAAGAAATTTTATTCTTGATTGAACAAGTGTGACAGGTAGTCATAAAAATAAAAACTTAAATTTTTTAAATAATTTTTAAAGCCCTTGACATTGGAAAAAATTGAAATCATGCCAGTTCATCGGTTGAATACAATGATTCTCAAAATAATTGGTGTTTGGAAACCATATAAAGACAGATATTACATTTTCAAAGTTTACAAAATAATTTTAACAATATTAATTTTCATATTTATGACAGCACAATTCGTCACAGTGTTAAATGAAGATACAGCTAAAATTTGGGATCGTAAAATAGCTTTTTCAGTAGGTTTTATCTCATTGATGGGATTAATAAAACGTTTGAACATAATGTACCAACAGAAAAATATAACAGAAATCATTGAAACATTGAGAAATGATAAACCATTTAAAATTGAAAATCAAAGTGAAAAAAATATTCAAGATCATCATTATCGTTGTCTCAAGTAAGCTAATGATTTATTCTAAATTTATTATACAAACAATAAGGACAATTTAAACATGGACTAATTAAAACTGCTCAAATTACAGACGGTTAACATTAATATTCACATCATGTGCTGTCATTGGTGCAATTTTACATTTAGGAAAAAAATTAAATTCCCACGAATGGCCAACTCTTCCGTTTGGGACTGGAATACTTGTTGAAATATCAAATATTTTTTTTTACAAATTAATATCATACATTCTAATAACATTGAGCTTCATAGGAATATTAATGACAGTTAGTTATAATACGCTTTTTTTCACAATGATGATGATTATCTGTAGCCAAGTTGATGTATTAAAATACAGATATCAAATAATGGTAGAAAACCTAAAAATAAATCACAGCGATGATGAAAATATTGATGATAAATTAATTATTGAAAAAAAAATCATTACTGATTTTGTTGATAATCATTCGGAAGTTTTGGAGATGTCTCAAAAAATTTGTGATATTTTTTCAACAATTATTTTTATGCAATATGCATACAGCACAATTGGATTGTGTTTATCGTCTTATGTTCTAACAAGAGATATTTTGTTGTCAGCTGAATTTTTGTCTCATACAATTATACCTTCATTGTATGCTCTGGAAATATCTCTTATTTGTTATATATCAAATGAAATGAAGAATCAAGTAATATATAAAAAAAATATTTACGTCTTTATAGTCAGATTATTTACTTTTGTATACCCTGGTGAAAATAATTTCTCCGTAAAACTCCGGAAAAACTTCTTAAAACTCCGGAAATACTCTGAAAAGTCCGGAAATACTACGTACAATTCCGAAAAACTCCGTAAAATTCCGGAAATACTCCGTAAATGTCCGGAAATACTTCGTAAAATTCCGGAAAACTCCGTATCGCTCCGGAATTGGCCCATTAAAATTTTCTGGTCATTTATTTTCCTTCATTTTACACAGGAATTCAAGTATTTTCGAATTGCTACGGGTTTCTCGTAATTTTCCGCATTTTTTCTAAATGAGCCAATTCCGGAATAATCCGGAGTAATCCGGAGCAATTCGGAATAATCCGGAGACAGTGTTTTTGAAGCCAAAGTGGTCAAACTACATTCACCCTTGTACTTGTTCATTATTCAATTGAATGTCATTTGAATGAATTTTATCAGCTTGTGCATTATCATCATCAAGTTGATGTTCGTACGACAATATTTCGTCACCAGAATCATCTTCAAATAGTGATACATGACATAGGCTTTATCCCCTCTCGTATACCCCAAAATTGATGATGATCTTTATGATGGGTCAATTATTATTACTCTATTAGTAACTGAAATAATTACAATAATAATTGTAAATCACTAATTGTGTCAGATTCAATAAAATAAATTGTAAACTATGCTTTGTTGTTACTTTTATTTATTTAGAATATTTTTTTTTTTTTCTACAATAGGCCCGAAGCAACACCTGATGATTTTTTGATGCCAAATGGAGAACGAGAACAACTCGATGATAATACGTTTGATCTGCTGGCAGATATCAATGGTATAATTACTTTCGAGACAGTAGTTCGAGTCATAGTTGCTTTTGACATGGGCTGGAGCAAACGTGACGCTGGCAGACAATACGCCAGCTTGAATTTCTATGCAGCTATCGTTAGACACAATACTGGTTTGGTTCTTGATTACACAACGAGAAATAGGAAATGCAAGGCTTGTGATTATGGTACACCCAAAAACAAGCACGACTGTAGATTAAATTTTTATGGCAGTGCCAAGGCAATGGAGCCTGATGCTGCTGTACAACTGATTGGAAGAAGTGAAAACCTCAAAAAGTTGAATCTACAAGTTGGTGTATTTGTTGGTGATAACGACAGTTCCAGCATTGCATCCATTAGACAAGTGTGTAATCACGATGTTATTAAGCTGTCAGACAAAAACCATACTGCTAAAGGTGTAACAAATGCTTTGTACAATATACCAAAAAAAGATGACAAGAATAGAGAGTTAACTGCTGAATCAATCAAATATTTACACCGTAGCTTTACATATGCCATGGCTCAACATAAAGGTAACAGTTCCAAAATGGCTGATGCAGTAAGGAATATACCTTACCATGCTTTTAACATGCACGATAATTGTGGTGAATTCTGTGGCTATAAAAAAGATCCACTCAATTATACTCATTCTTCTGTACCTGGTGGATTTACTAATCCAGTATTATTCAATCTGTTAAAAAAATTATTTGATAAATTAGCTGATAATGCCAACAGTAATGCAGCAGGTTTATCATCTAATGCAAATGAGTCATTAAATGCAACAATGGCTCAAAGATGTCCAAAAAGAGTTTGTTATAGCCAAAGTGAATCAAGTGATTTTCGATTTGCCTCTGCAGTAGCACAGAAAAACAAAGGTGAAGGTTACTTGAGAAATGTGTTGGGACATATCAATATACCACATACACAACATTTGGATGTGATGATCACACAAGTTGATGCAAAGACTGCTAAAAGAAGACAAATTGCAAACACACATGCATTTAAATTGAAACGTTTGATACGTCGTAAAAGTCGTACACAGTTACGTCATAAAAAAGAAAATATTGAAGGAGTTACATATCAAAGTCATGTATCACTATTTGAAGATGATTCTGGTGACGAAATATTGTCGTACGAACATCAACTTGATGATGATAATGCACAAGCTGATAAAATTCATTCAAATGACATTCAATTGAATAATGAACAAGTACAAGGGTGAATGTAGTTTGACCACTTTGGCTTCAGAAACACTGTCTCCGGATTATTCCGAATTGCTCCGGATTACTCCAGATTATTCCGGAATTGGCTCCTTTAGAAAAAATGCGGAAAATTACGAGAAACCCGTAGCAATTCGAAAATACTCGAATTCCTGTGTAAAATGAAGGAAAATAAATGACCAAAAAATTTTAATGGGCCAATTCCGGAGCGATACGGAGTATTCCGGAATTTTACGGAGTTTTTCGGAATTGTACGTAGTATTTCCGGACTTTTCAGAGTATTTCCGGAGTTTTACGAAGTTTTTCCGGAGTTTTACGGAAAAATTATTTCCACCAGGGTATTTAATGAGATTTGTTTTTTCTTAGTACGAGGAACTTTATAATGCAATTTATGATGTTGATTGGACGAATTTTGATCCAAGTACTAAAAAATCAATGATGATATTATTGATGAAAACACGTGAACCATTTTTTTTTAAATGTGGTAAATTATTCGAACCATCCAGAGAATCTTTATTGGCTGTTTGTACATTTTTTGTATTCATTTTTTATTTGATACAGTATTGGTGAAATAATTGATAATTTTCTCTTTCAGATATTTAAATTATCATATTCAATTTTCAGTGTGGTGCGTGAAATGTAGATTGAAAAATCATTTTCTCGACACTATAAAAAAGAAACTTTCAAATCTATATATGGGCATTCCATGTCAACTCACAGGGTTTTTTCCCTCACCCTCTCAGATTTAAAAACGAATATTTTTTTTGGGTTTGTTATCGACTCAGATGTACCTCTGATTTTTTTCTTATTTTTACTATCAACGGCCTCGGAGCTAAAATCAGAAAACACCTCTATCACAAGAATAAACTACGATTTCACCATTTTTTAAAATTCTGATTTTTTTACTGTAAATAGTAGAGCACAAGATTAGCTTAATTTCCAAATTTCATCATGGGATAACGATGGGTTCATTATAAAAAATTTTTTTTTCCATGTGAAAATTACTAAAATCAGGCAAGATCATATCCCAAACAACAGGTTTTTTTTTTTGTTTCTTATAGGGAATTTCCTTATGATTACGGGAAAAATACGAAAACAATTCCTACGCATGCGCAAAGTGGTTAAAAATCAAGTTGAATTATCGAAAAAACGGTTATTTATCGGTTATATATCGTACAGCTGTTAAAATAACGATTAATTCTAAAATTCAATAATGGCGATCGATAAAACTCGTCAGAGAGAAAGAAATGTCCTAATAAAAATTTCGATATCTCGAATAGTTTTCGCATTATCAATATTTTTTCAAAACATGTATACGATTTACTTAGCCGTTAGATGTTTTACTATAGCTGTAATTATAGCTAAACAATCAATATTTATTCGAGATGTCAAATTTTTATTAGGACATTTATTTTTCCTTGACGAGTTTTATCGATCATCATAATTGAATTTTAGAATCAATCGTTATTTTAATAGCTGTACGATAAATAACCGATAAATAGCCGTTTTTTCGATAATTCAACTTGATTTTTAACGACTTTGCGCATGCGTAGGAATTGTTTTCGTATTTTTCCCGTAATCGTAAGGAAATTCCCTATAAGAAACAAAAAAAAAAAACTAGTGTTTGGGATATGATCTTGCCTGATTTTAGTAATTTTCACATGGAAAAAAAAATTTTTTATAATGAACCCATCGTTATCCCATGATGAAATTTGGAAATTAAGCTAATCTTGTGCTCTACTATTTATAGTAAAAAAATCAGAATTTTAAAAAATGGCAAAATCGTAGTTTACTCTTGTGATAGAGGTGTTTTCTGATTTTAGCTCTGAGGCCGTTGATGGTAAAAATAAGAAAAAAATCAGAGGTACATCTGAGTCGATAACAAACCCAAAAAAAATATTCGTTTTTAAATCTGAGAGGGTGAGGGAAAAAACCCTGTGAGTTGACATGGAATGCCCCATATATATATATACTGAAAAAACGCTTACCTTGTGAGGATCGATTGGATGATGCTGAAGCATTGCTGAATGTCAATTAATGAGTAGCGTAAAATCAACCGTGCAAGTTTTGGTCCTACTTTTAAAGTGACGATATCGATGAATGATTTTAATGGACCATAATCGCACTACGTTGATATTATCAAAAAAAAAATGAATACAAATAAGTACAGAACGAAAAATAATGAAAAATGAGAAAATAACCTTTGCAGTTATTGTAAAGGTGTATCGTTTAATGCACTATCCGTATAAATAGAACTTTTAAAAACAATCTGATGAGCTGCATAGTAAAAAAATGTAGCTGAAAAAGTAATGAATACCTAAATAAATCACTGATAAATATTATTTTAGCTGTAGCAACCAATTGGTTTTTAATTATAAATGTAAAAATTTTTTTTAAGCTTGTATTTTTTTTTTTCTTGTAATAATTCGTAATGTTTTATATAAATAATAAAATAATAAATTGAGAATATTTATAAAAAAAAATCAAGGAATCACCTTTAAAAAAATAATAAAATAAATTATATGAATCAATATAAATGATAATAAATTATTGAAGTAAATCAACTTTAAGTTTTCCATTTTTGTTTTTGGTGGTCCAAACAGTTTTTGCTTGTAATACACCGCTCTCTCCATGTTTGTCACATAAATAGTTTGTTAGAGAAGACCTCAGCTTGAATTAAGTACCATCATTACAAAATTCGCAATAAAAATAACCCTTTATGGCGCAAATCATGTTATCCACTTTTGGAGTTGTTCTATATGTTGCGGATAATGTTCTATCAAATCACTAAGCTCTTTTCCATAACAATCCTTTCTTTGATTGCAATTTAAATACAATCCAATTATAGACTTTCAAAACATGGTGAGATTTTTTATCATCGTATTTTTTGTTACATAAAATATCTTTGATGTCTTCAATTACCGGTTCTTTATATTTGATAGGTGATGCTGATGATGATAATGATGGTGCTGACCTTAAATATCTTTTAGTTGAAATTATTGGTTGTTTGGATGCTGACTCTGATGATGTTGATGACGGGGAGTCCAAAAGAACCGCAATGGTGCTCTTTTTTTGATGAGCTTGCATTTTTTTTGTAGTTTTTGTGGACATTGGTAGTTCTAATAATGATGCTGACCCTGATAATGTTGATGGCGTGGCATTAGAAGATAGCGCCCTAAAACGATCTTTGAGATTCACTTGTACATTTGGTGGAAATTTTTGCTGTTTCGTTGATGTTGATGGTGTTGATTCTGTTTCATTTATAGGTGAAATCGACAGTGGATCTATCAGTAATGCGAGTGTACTTTTTTTGTGGTTTTCTTGAATATGTTTTAAATGTTTTGGTGAATTTGGTACATTCAATGATGATGCTGATGCTGACCCTGATGATGATACTGATGTTATTAATACTGATGTTGATGATATGAGCATCATCATTGAATGTACCAAATTCACCAAAACATTTAAAACATATTCAAGAAAACCACAAAAAAAGTACACTCGCAATACTGATAGATCCACTGTCGATTTCACCTATAAATGAAACAGAATCAACACCATCAACATCAACGAAACTGCAAAAATTTCCACCAAATGTACAAGTGAATCTCAAAGATCGTTTTAGGGCGCTATCTTCTAATGCCACGCCATCAACATTATCAGGGTCAGCATCATTATTAGAACTACCAATGTCCACAAAAACTACAAAAAAAATGCAAGCTCATCAAAAAAAGAGCACCATTGCGGTTCTTTTGGACTCCCCGTCATCAACATCATCAGGGTCACCCTGGTGAAAATGTTTATCTGAATTTTTCCAAATTTCTCGGCGGTTACTCTAAATTTCTCCGCGATCACTCCGAATTGTTCCCAAATTGACCCATGCGGAGAAAAGAGTATAAAATTTTTCTCCTCTTCGTTGATTTCGGAAGAATTTCTCCGCGGTGAAATTATTTGTCTCACATGTTTCTCCGCGTGAGTTTTTTTTCGGGAAGAAATATTTTCGAACGTTCCCTTACCCAAGTTGATTCGGAGAAACGACGAAAAAATTTCTCCTCATCGTTGATTTTAGAAAAAATTTCTCAGCACTAAAATTATTTTTTACACGGTTGGACAAATGGCGGACAAGTCTTTCCACCCTTTCTCCAATTTTCTCCACCATTCGTTCAATTTTTTTCCAACCTTTTTAATTTTCAATTTTCCCAAAAAAAAATGAATAATTATCAATCGTTACATAACGCAAAGCATAATGATGTTTATTTTCTTTTGATGCAATTTATGATGTTGATTGGACGAATTTTGATCAAAGTACTAAAAAATCAATGATGATATTAATGATGAAAACACGTGAACCATTTTTTTTCAAATGTGGTAAATTAGTTGAACCGTTTAGAGAATCTCTATTGGCTGTTTGTACAATTTTTATATTTTTTTTTTATTTAATACAGTATATATTGATAAAATAATTGATAATTTTCCTTTCCAAATATTTAAATTATCTTACTCAATTTTCAGTGTAGTACGTGAGTTGTAGATTGATAAGGAATTCATTCATTTTTTTTTTAATTTCAATTACTGTAGTGAACCTTTTGATGTACTGAACTGTATTCAACTGAAATTGTCATTGATGTTGACTAGAGATGCACACGAGACAAAATTTGATCGAGTTTCGTCTCGGTCTCGTCTCGGCTGAAAAAATCAGAGTCTCGTCTCGGTCTCGTCTCGAATAAAAAAATTCAGAGTCTCGTCTAGTCTCGGCTGTAAAAATAAAAAGTGAACAAAAGTAATTTTTTTTTTTAATCAATACAACATTTTGAAATATATAAATTCTTGTAACATATGCATATAAAATAATTTTTTTTTCTTTTACATTTTTTATAACGTATGAGTACTTTTTTTAGTTTTTTTTTAATTATCAATTAACAATGAATATTGCATTTATTTTAAATGTACGTATCGATTGTATTGAATATGAATCAAATAAGTAAATCAAGTTTAATTAAAAAAAAAATGCTTATTTATACTTTGATATATATATATCATATATAATTATATATGATATATAATTATAATTAAGATGTTCTTTATTTATTTCGTACGTATAATTCAAAATTCAATTTACCATTATTATTTTAAGTTGAGCTTGATTTTAATTTAATTTTTATTCATTTCATATAAAAATTATAAATTTGATATTATCGACGACGTGACGAGACTCTCACGAGAAGTCTCGGGCTAATGCTAGTATCGTCTCGGTCTCGTCTCGAGCTCGCGAGACGAGACGAGAAAGTGCCGAGACTGGTCTCATCTCGTGTGCGTCTCTAATAATGACATTTTTCTGTATTGATTTATGCTGTCAAAAATGAAAAAATAAGTGTTACAGGTTTATTGTATAGTTTTTGTAAAATAATTTAATTGAACTTAAAACAAAATAAATATCAAATCATTAAGAAAAAAATAATTATGAACTGACGTATAGCGTTTATGGGTTTGTATGACATTATTAGACGAGCAACCTAATCACCATATAATTTATTTCAAGGGGAATTATAAAGCAGGCGATTTAATTAAAACTATAAAATGAGTAAATTTTAATAGTTTTTTTTTTTTTTAATAATAAATTAATGAATAATTTCGACATACAACCATAATCATTTAAAAAAAAAAAACATTTCATTCTTCGTGAAGCACGTGCGAGGAGTAGTGATATTTAAAACAAAAAAGTCATGCAAAGCCATCAATTTAATTCGATGTTTCTTAAAATTATCGGTGTTTGGTATCCAAACAAAGACAGATTTTATATATATTCAAATTGTACAAGATAAGTTTGACAATATTAATTTTTTATATTTATGATAACACAATTCGTCACAGTGATGAATAAGGATACAGAGAAAATTTGGAATCATAAAAACGTCTTTCGAGTAGGATTAGTCACGTTAATGGGATTAATAAAACGATTAAACGTAATTTATCAACAAGGAAATATAACTGAACTTATTAAAACTGTTAAAAATGGTAAACCATTTAAAATCAAAAGTCAAAGTGAAAAAAATATTCAAGATTCTTATCATCATTTTGTCAAGTAAGTTGAAATCAATAATTGAAATAATTATAAAAAACAAAGCGTAGTTTAAATGTAATCTTGTATTTCTAGACCAAAAAAAAAAAAAAAATAACTTAAATTACAGGTTGGTAACTTCAATAATGTCTTTAATTTGTGCTACTGGATCGATTTTATTTTTAGGAAAAACATTAAATTCCCACACATTGCCATTTCCTCCATTTGGCACTGGAATACTTATTGAAATATCAAATCGATATATGTACAATTAAATATCATACACTCAAGTAGCTGTATACTTTGTAGGAATATTAATAATAATTGGTTATAATATTCTTTTCCTTACAATGATGATGATTGTTTGTAGCCAAGTCGATATCTTGTAATAGAACAAGGAGACGAGAGATCTCTAGGTCTTAGCTAAAAAACTTGGCTAATTCTGCATATTAATTTTAAAAAGCCATCAAAAAAGTAATAATTATTATAGCTCATATTATCAATTATTAATAAATAATAATAAATGATATCAATATAAATTTATTATAACTTTAATTATATAATTTACAGGTTTTCTTGAAGTTTTTATTAATTGTTACAAGTATATGTTTCATGTGTTATAAAATTATTAGAAAATATATATATATATATTAGAAAAAATTATTACAACAACCAAAAATAATAATCGATATTTGTTTCGTTCAGGAATTTGTAAGAGGTCGTTAGTCAAGCTACTTAATTATTTTCATTTCCATCGAGGGAAATTATGAAGCAGGTGGTTTATAAAAAATTTATAAAATAATAACCTGTAATGATGACTAAAAAATAAGTTAATTACATTTATTTAAATATTGTGCTTTTGAAAAATAATAATTATATATAGCTTTAGCTGTTATCAATGTGAAAATGAAATTTTAATTATTTTTGTTTTTAATAATAAATAATTTTAACATACGTCAACGAAATTCGGTAGAATATTAATGAATATTTTTTAATTATTAGCTTTATTTTTTTTTTTTTATGAAAATAAATTTTATTCTTGATTGAACAAGTTTGACAGGTAGTCATAAAAATAAAAAGTTAGATATTTTTTCTAATTTTTAAAGCCCTTGACATTTGAAAAAATTAAAAACATGCAAGTTCATCAGTTAAATTCGATGTTTCTCACAATTATCGGTGTATGGAAACCATACAAAGACAGATTTTATATTTTTAAATTTCACAAAATAAGTTTGACAATATTAATTTTTATATTTATGATGGCTCAATTTGTCACAGCGATAAATAAAGACACACAGATGATTTGGGATCATGATCAAGCTTTGAGAGTAGGATTAGTCACGTTAATGGGATTGATAAAACGATTAGACATGATAAATCAACAAAGAAATATAACAGAAATTATTAAAACTGTAAATATTGTTAAACCTTTTAAAATTGAAAATCAAAATGAAAAGAATATTCAAGATTGTTATCGTCGTTTTTTCCAGTGAGTTTATGATATTCTCAATTTATTGTTATAAAAATTAAATTAAATACTAACAAAAATTGCTTAAATTACAGATGGGTAAATTTAATATTCATCTCATGTGTTGTTATTGGTGCAATTTTATATTCAGTAAAAAAATTAAATTCCCATGAATTGCCAATTTTGCCATTTGGCACTGGAATACTTGTTGAAATATCAAATAAATTTTTTTACAATCTAATATCGTATATTCTAATTACATTGAGCTTCATAGGAATATTAACGGGAGTTGGTTATCTTACGAATTTTCTCACAATGATGATGATTATTTGTACCCAAGTTGATATATTGAAATACAGATATCAAATGATGGTAGAAAATATAAGAATGACTCGAAACAATCTCCAGGATAATGACAAGAATAAATCCATTATAGAAAAAAAAATTATTACCGATTTTGTTAACGATCATTCAGAAGTTTTAAAATTATCTCGAAAAATTTGTGGTATTTTTTCAACAATTATTTTTATGCAATATGGATACAGCACAATTGGCTTGTGTTTATCGTCTTACACTATATCAAAAACTATTTTTTCATCAGAGGAATTCTTATCTCATTTAATTGCATTTTTATTATTTGCTATTGAAATATCTCTCATTTGTTATATATCAAATAAAATGAAGAATCAAGTAATATAAAAAAAAATATTTACATTCATTGTCAGATTATTCATTTTTGTATATTTAATGAGATTTGTTTTTTCTTAGTACGAGGAACTTTATGACGCGATTTATGATGTTGATTGGACGAATTTTGATCAAAGTACTAAAAAATCAATGATGATATTAATGATGAAAACACGTAATCCATTTGTTTTCAAATGTGGTAAATTATTTGAACCATCCAGAGAATCACTGTTGACTGTATGTACAATTATTATACTCATTTTTTATTTGATACAGTATGTTGATAAAATAATTGATAATTTTTTTTTCTAGATATTTAAATTGTCTTACTCAATTTTTAGTGTGGTACGTGAGCTGTAGATTGATAAATTATTTTATTTAGTTTTTTTTTTAATTTAAATTATGTGAGAGTAACTTTAGATGTAACAAACTATATTCAACTGTCTGTGAAAAATAAAAAAAAAAGTAATTCGAAATAACCATTTTCTATATAGTAACATTAATTGTCTGTGGGAATTTTTTAGTCAAGCAAGTGTCATTGAAATTCATAATCGTTTATGAACTGTATTAAATGAATAATTTTTTCTGTAGATTTTAAAGATATTTCATTTTTATCATGTTGATTGATGGTGTCATATCAATGGCCCTTAAAGTTTTTGGCACTTTAAAGAAAAGCAGTTATCCATTTGGTATTTAGGGTGACACGTTTAAAATATCAATATTAAAAATACGTTGAAAGAAATAGTTATGAACTGACGTAAAACATTGATGCGTATGTATGACATTATTAGACGAGCAACCTAATCACTATAATTTATTTCGTGGGAAATTATAGAGCAGGTGATTTCATTAAAACTGAAAAATAAGTAAATTTTGATAGTTTTTTTTTTTATATTAAATTAATAAATAATTTTAACAAACACCCACAAAAGCCATGCAGTAACGCATTTATAGTTGTTTTGTATTGTCTAGTTTTTATTTACAAAAAGAAACCTTCCATTCTTCGTAAAGCAAGTGCAGGAGGTAGTGATATTGAAAACAAAAAAATCATGCAAGTTCATCAGTTTAATTCAAAGTTTCTTAAAATTATTGGTGTATGGAAACCAAGCAAAGATAGATTTTACATTTTCAAATTTTACCGGATTAATTTAACGATATTAATTTTTATATTTATGATAGCCCAATTTGTAACAGTGATGAATAAAAATACAGCGAAAATCTGGAATCATAATACAGTCTTTAGAGTAGGCTTAGTCACGTTAATGGGATTAATAAAACGATTGAACATAACTTGTCAACAGGAAAATATAACTGAACTTATTGACACTGTGAAAAATGTTGAACCATTTAAAATCAAAAATCAAAGTGAGAAAAATATTCAAGATTCTTATAATCGTTTTTCCAAGTAAGTTGAAACCAATCATTAAAATAATTATATTAAACAAAATGTAGTTTTGATGTAACCATGACCAAATCATTCTAGACCAAAAAAAGAATTGCTTAAATTACAGGTGGGTAGCTATATTAATGACTTCAATTTCTGCTACTGGAGCGATTTTATATGTAGGAAAAACGTTCAATTCCCACACATTGCCAATTCTTCCATTTTCCACTGGAATACTTATTAAAATATCAAATCGATTTATTTACAAACTAATATCACACACTCAAATAGCAACATGTCTTGTAGGAGTACTAATGGTAATTAGTTATAATATGCTTTTCCTCACAATGATGATGATTATTTGTAGTCAAGTTGATATATTAAAATGCAGATATAAAATGATGGTGAAAAATATAAAAATGACTCAAAACATTCATAAGAATAAATTAATTATGGAAAAAAAAATGATTAGTGATTTTGTTAATAATCATTCAGAAGTCTTGGAATTATCTAAAAAAATTTGTGGTATTTTTTCAACAATTATTTTTATGCAATATGGATACAGTACTATTGGATTGTGTTTATCGTCTCGTGCTATATCGAAAGCTATTTTTTTATCAGATGAATTTTTATCTTACTTAATTCCATTTGTATTATTTGCTATTGAAATATCTCTCATTTGTTATATATCAAATAAAATGAAGAATCAAGTAATATGAAACAAAATATTTACTTTCAAAGTCAGATTATTTATTTTTTGTATATATTTAATGCGATTTGTTTTTTCTTAGTACGAGGGACTTTATGATGCAATTTATGATGTTGATTGGACGATTTTTGACAACAGTACTAAAAAATCAATGATGATATTAATGATGAAAACACGTGAGCCATTTATTTTTAAATGTGGTAAATTATTTGAACCGTCGAGAGAATCTTTATTGGCTGTATGTACAATTCTTATATTCATTTTTCATTTGATACAGTATTGAAAGAATAATTAATCATTTTTCTTCCAGATATTTCAATTATCATATTCAATTTTCAGCGTGGTACGTGAATTGTAGATTAATAAATTATTTTATTTATTTTTTTCTTGAATTTTAATTGTTGTATAGTGAAAATTTAAATGTCCTAAACTATGTTCAACTGGAATTGTCATTGATATTAAAATTAAAACTTTTTTTGTATTAATTTATGTTGTGAAAAATAAAAAAAAAATCATATTTGTATTGTAATATTTATTGTCTGTATGAGTTCCGCAGTCAAGCAAGTGTCATTGGAATTTATAATCATTTGAAACTTGTATTAACAAAATAATTTATTCCTGCCGATTTTAAAATTTATTCATCCTTTATACTCTTATCAAAAAATTATTTTAGCTGTAACTGTCATCAAGTATACATAACACATCGATAATTTTTTTTCTTTTAACATTGTATACATGTAAAAATAAATTGTTCAACTGTAATTATCATTAATATTGAAATTCAAATTTTGTGCTTTGAAGTACTATGTCTCATGTTTTAAAAAATTAAATAAATATATATATGTTATAAAAAACTAAAATAATCAATATTTGTTTCCGTGTAGGAATTTGTAAGAGGTCGTTAGTCAAGCTACTTACTTAATTATTTTGATTGTTTTTCAAGGTAAATTATGAAGCAGGTGGTTTATAAAAAATTTCTAAAATAATAATCTATAAGGAAAACTAAAATCAAAGATAATAACTTTGATTTATTGCGTCTTTAAAAAATAAAATAAAATTATTAATGTATATACCTTCAACCGTTATCCACGGGGAAACGAAATTTCCATCATTTTTTTTTTTTTTTCACATTAGATTTATAAACGCCTTCGACATACGTCCACGTACCATAATATTTATGGTTATTGTTCTTTGTTTTATATACAAAAACAAAAAAAATTTATTTTCGATAAAGCAAGTGTGACAAGTAGTAATAAACATAAAAATATTGAATATATAGATAGTCAATAAATTTGTGATAAATTATTTTTCCAATTTTTAAAACTCGTGTAATTTGAGAGAAAAAAATCATGGAAATTCATCAGTTGAATTGGATGTTTCTTACAATTATGGGTGTTTGGGAACCAAACAGAGACAGATTTTATATTTTCAAATTTTACAAAATAAGTTTGACAATATTAATTTTTATATTTATGATGGCTCAATTTGTCACAGCGATAAATAAAGACACACAGATGATTTGGGATCATGATAAAGCTTTGAGAGTAGGATTAGTCACGCTAATGGGATTGATAAGACGATTGAACATAATGTATCAACAAGAGAATATAACAGAAATTATTGAAACTGTAAACATTGTTAAACCATTTAAAATTGAAAATCAAAATGAAAAGAATATTCAAGATTATTATCGTCGTTTTTTCCGGTAAGTTTATAATATTCTAAATTTATTGTTTAAGAAATTAAATTAAATACTAATAAAAATTGCTCAAATTACAGACGGGTAACTTTAATATTCGTCTCATGTGGTGTTATTAGTGTAATTTTATATTTACAAAAAAAATTGAATTCCCACGAATTGCCAATTCTGCCATTTGGCACTGGAATACTCGTTGAAATATCAAATAAATTTTTTTACAAACTGATATCATATATTCTAATAACATTGAGCTTCATCGGAATATTAACAGGAGTTAGTTATCTTACAAATTTTCTCACAATGATAATGATTATTTGTACCCAAGTTGATATATTAAAATACAGATATCAAATGATGGTAGAAAATATAAAAATGACCCGAAATAATCTTGAGGATAATGATAAGAATAAATCAATTATGGAAAAAAAAATTATTACTGATTTTGTTAATAATCATTTAGAAGTTTTAAAATTATCTCGAAAAATTTGTGGTATTTTTTCAACAATTGTTTTTATGCAATATGGATATAGTACCATTGGATTGTGTTTATCGTCTTATACTTTATGGAAAGCTTTTTTTTCATCAGATGAATTTTCATCTCATTTCATTGCATTTTTAATATTTTCTATTGAAATAACTTTAATTTGTTATACATCAAATGAAATGAAGAATCGAGTAATATATAAAAAATATTTACATTTATAGTCAGATTATTTATTTTTGTATATTTAATAAGATTTGTTTTTTTTTTAGTACGAGGAACTTAATGGTGCAATTTATAATGTTGATTGGACGAATTTTGATCAAAGTACTAAAAAATCAATGATGATATTAATGATGAAAACACGTGAGCCATTTATTTTTAAATGTGGTAAATTATTCGAACCATCCAGAGAATCACTGTTGACTGTATGTACAATTATTATACTCATTTTTTGTTTGATACAGTATATTGGTGAAATAATTGATAATTTTGCTTTTCAGATATTTAAATTATCATATTCGATTTTTAGTGTGGTACGTGAGTTGTAGATTGATAAATTATTTTATTTTTTTTTTTCTTGAATTTCAATTACTATAGTGAAACTTTAAATGTACTAAACTGTATTCAACTGAAATTGTCATTGATATTAAAATAAAAAATTTCTTGTATTGATTAAGATGTTGTGAAAAATAAAAAAATAACCATATTTTTATTGTAATATTAATTGTTTGTTGAAAAATTTTAATCAAGCAAGTGTCATTGAAATTTATAATCATTTGAAACTTGTATTAACGAAATAATTTTATCCTGTTGATTTTAAAATTCATCTATTCTTTATACCCTTATCAAAAAACTATCATACCTCTAACTTTTATCAAGTAAAATATTAATAATTTTTTTTTCTTTGAACATTGTATATATATGAAAACAAAATATTCAACCGTAATTATCATGAATATTAAAATTCAAATTTTGTGCTTACAAGTATGTTTCATGTTTTAGAAAATTAAATAAATATATATATTACAAAAAACTGAAAAAAATAATCAATATTTGTTTCATTTAGGAATTCGTAAAATGTCATTAGGCTACTTGATTATTTTGATTTTATTTCAAGGTAAATTATGAAGCAGGTGGTTTATAAAAAATTTCGAAAATAATAATCTATAAGGAAAACTAAAATCAAAGATAATGACTTTGATTTAGCTATTGCGTCTTTCATAAATAAAATAAAATTATTCATGTATATAGCTTTAACTTTCTTCGACGTAGGAACGACATTTCAATCATATTTTTTTTTTTTTTTACATTAGCTTTATAAACAACTTCAACATACGTGCACGTACTCTAATATTTATGGTCGTTTGTTTTGTTTTTTATAAAAAGGGATTTCAGTTTTTATAAAATAAGTGCGACAGTTAGTAATAAATATAAATACTCCGAATATATATAGTCGATGAATTAGTGATAAATTATTTTACCAATTTTTAAAGCTCGTGTAATTTGAGAAAAAAAAATCATGCAAATTCATCAGTTGAATTCGATGTTTCTTACAATTATCGGTGTTTGGAAACCAAGCAAAGACAGATTTTATATTTTCAAATTTTACAAAATAAATTTGACAATATTAATTTTTATATTTATGATAACACAATTCGTCACAGTGTCGAATAAAAATACAGCGAAAATTTGGAATCATCATACAGTCTTTGGACTAGGAATAGTCATGTTCATGGGATTAATAAAACGATTAAACGTCATTTATCAACAAGAAAATATAGCAGAACTCATTGAAACTGTGAAATATGTTGAACCATTTAAAATCAATAACCAAAGTGAAAAAAAAATTCAAGATTCCTATCATCGTTTTGCCAAGCAAGTTGAAAACAATTATTGAAATAATTATATAAAATAAAACGTAGTTTCGATGTAATCATGTAATCCTAGACCAATAAAAAATTGCTTGAATTACAGGTTGATAGGTCTAATACAGTTTTCAATGACAGCTACCGGAACGATTTTATATTTACGAGGAGAATTGAATTCCCACACATTGCCAATTTTTCCATTCGCCACTGGAATACTTATTGAAATATCAAATCGATCCATTTATAATTTAATATCATATACTCAAGTATTAGTATGCCTTGTAGGAATGCTAATAATAATTGGTTATAATATTCTTTTTTCCACAATGATGATGATTATTTGTTGCCAAGTTGATATATTGAAAAACAGATATCAAAGAATGGTAGAAAAACTAAAAATAAATCACAGTGATGATCAAAATATTGACAATGATATATTAATTATTGAAAAAAAAATCATTACTGATTTTGTTGATAATCATTTAGAAGTTTTGGAGTTGTCTAAAAAAATTTGTGGTATTTTTTCAACAATTATTTTTATGCAATATGGATACAGCACTATTGGGTTGTGTTTATCGTCTTATAATATATCAAAAACTATTTTTTCTTCAGATGAATTTTCATCTCATTTAATTGCATTTTTATTATTTACTATTGAAATATTTTTTATTTGTTATATATCAAATAAGATGAAGAATCAAGTAATATATAAAAAAAAATATTTACATTCATTGTCAGATTTATTTATTTTTATATATTTAATGAGATTTGTTTTTTCTTAGTACGAGGATCTTTATGATGCAATTTATGATGTTGATTGGACGAATTTTGATCAAAGTACTAGAAAATCAATGATGATATTAATGATGAAAACACGTGAGCCATTTATTTTTAAATGTGGTAAATTATTCGAACCATCCAGAGAATCTCTATTGGCTGTATGTATACAATTAATATATTTATTTTTCATGTGATACAGTATATATTAGTAAAATAATTGATAATTTTTCTTTCCAGATATTTAAATTGTCGTATTCAATTTTTAGTGTGGTACGTGAATTGTAGATTGATGAATTATTTCATTCATTTTTTTCTTAAATTTAAATTGTTGTAGTGAAGCTTCAAATGTACTAAACATTATTTAACTGGCATTATTATTGATAATAAAATTGAAATATATCTGTATTGATGTATGTTGTAATAAATAAAAAATAAATCATTAATAAAATGTTTGTTGAAACCTCTATACGTCAAGCAAGTGCTATTGAATTTTACAATTATTTGAAATCTGTATATTACCAAAGTAATTTTCTCTGTGGAATTAAGAATTATTCCATTTCTAATTTCTATCATGTTGATTAATGGTGTAATATCAATGTTCCTCAAAGTTTTTGGCACTCGAAAAAAAAGACAGATATTTTATATAAGTTTTACAGTGTATAATTATAGCAGTTATGCAGTCGTTATTTAGGGTAATACGAAAAAAATACCAATATCAAAAGGACCTTGAAAATTATGATTTGACGTATAGCGTTTATGGGTTTGTATGACGTTATTAGACGAGCAACTTAATCATTATAATTTATTTCATGGAAAATTATAGACCAGGTGATTAAATTAAAACTGAATAAGAAGCAAATTACTTTCAAACTTTAGTTTTCACCCTTTTAAAAAAATGATTATACCTTTAACTGTTATCAACATTTAATAATTTTTTTTTTACATGACATTAATAAATGATTTTGACGTACACCCATAAAAACCAGTAACGCATTTATAATATATTTTCTATTTTTCATTTAAAAAAAAAGAAACCTTCCATTCTTTGTAAAGCAAGTGCAAGAGGTAGTAGAAATATTTAAAAGAAAAAAAACATGCAAGCTCATCAGTTTAATTCAAAGTTTCTTAAAATCATTGGTGTATGGAAACCAAGCAAAGACAGATTTTATACTTTCAAATTTTACCAGATAAACTTGACGATATTAATTTTTATATTTATGATAACACAATTCGTCACAGTGATGAATAAAAATACAGCGAAAATTTGGAATCATCATACAGTCTTTGGACTAGGATTAGTCACGTTCATGGGATTAGTAAAACGATTGAACGTAATTTATCAACAAGAAAATATAACTGAACTTATTGAAACTGTGAAAAATATTGAACCATTTAAAATAAAAAATCAAAATGAAAAAAATATTCAAGATTCTTATCATCGTTTTTCCAAGTAAGTTGAAATCAATAATCACAATAATTATGGGAAACAAAACTAAACAAAGAAAAAAAATAATTACTTAAATTACAGGTTGGTAGCTTTAATAATTACTTTAATTTCCGCTACTGGAATGATTTTATATGTACAAAAAGAATTCAATTCCCACACATTGCCAATTCTGCCATTTGGTACTGGAGTATTTGTTGAAATATCAAATCGATATATTTACAATTTAATATCACACACTCAAATAGCTGTATGCCTAGTAGGAATACTAATAATAATTGCCTATAATATTCTTTTTCTCACAATGATGATGACTATTTGTTGCCAAGTTGATATATTAAAATGCAGATATAAAATTATGGTAAAAAATATAAAAATGACTCGAACCATTCATCAAATTATTAATAAGGATAAATTAATTATGGAAAAGAAAATGATTACTGGTTTTGTTAATAATCATTCAGAAGTTTTAGAGTTATCTAAGAAAATTTGTGGTATTTTTTCAACACTTACTTTTATGCAATATGCATACAGTACCATCGGATTGTGTTTATCGTCTTATACTATATCAAAAACTATTTTTTCATCAGAGGAATTCTTATCTCATTTAATTGCATTTTTATTATTTGCTATTGAAATATCTCTTATTTGTTATATATCAAATAAAATGAAGAATCAAGTAATATAAAAAAAAATATTTACATTTATTGTCAGATTATTTATTTTTGTATATTTAATGAGATTTGTTTTTTCTTAGTACGAGCAACTTTATGATGCAATTTATGATGTTGATTGGACAAAGTTTGATAACAGTACCAAAAAATCAATGGTGATATTAATGATGAAAACACGTGAGCCATTTATTTTTAAATGTGGTAAATTATTTGAACCTTCCAGAAAATCACTATTGACTGTATGTATACACATTAATAACATACACATTTTTTGAAATGTGAAATAATTGATAATTTTTTTCCAGATATTTAAATTGTCGTATTCAATTTTCAATGTAGTACGTGAGTTGTAAATTGTTAAATTAATTTTATTCATATTTAAATATCAATTGTTTTATCGAAACTGTAAATGTACTAAAATGTTATGTATTCAACTGCAATTATAATTAAATTCTCCAGTATTGATTTTTATGTTGTGGAAAATAAAAAAAGAATCATTTTTGTATTGTAATATTAATTGTTTGTCGAAACCTTTTAGTGAAGTAATTGCCATTGAATTTTATAATCATTTACAATCTGTATTAACAAAATAATTTCTTCTTGTGGATTTTAGAATGATTTTATTTCTATCTGTCATGTTGAGTGATAATGTAATATCAATGTTCCTCAAAGTTTTTGGCACAAAAAAACGACAAATATTATATTCATAAGTTTTACAATAAAATCATAGCAGTTATCCATTCGTTACTTCGGGTAACACGATCAAAATATCAATAACAATAATACGTCGAAAAAAAAAATTATATGAATTGCACAATGATCACAATGATGATGATCACTTGTAGCCAAGTTGATATCTTGAAATACAGATATAAAATGATGGTCAAAAAAATACAAATAAATCAAAACAATCCTCGAGATAGTAATAAGAATAAATCAATTATCGAAAAGAAAATCATTACTGATTTTTTTGATCATCATTTGGAAGTTTTGGAGTTATCTAAAAGAATTTGTGGTATTTTTTCAACAATTCTTTTTATGCAATAATATGCTTACAGTACCATCGGATTGTGTTTATCGTCTTATGCTATATCCAAAGCGTTTTTTTCATCAGATGAATTTTTATCTCATTCAATTGCATTTTTATTATTTGCTATTGAAATATCTCTCATTTTTCATATATCAAATGAAATGAAGAATCAAGTAATATATAAAAAATATTTACATTCATAGTCAGATTATTTATTTTTGTATATTTAATAAGATTTGTTTTTTTTTAGTACGAGGAACTTAATGGTGCAATTTATAATGTTGATTGGACGAATTTTGATCAAAGTACTAAAAAATCAATGATGATATTAATGATGAAAACACGTGAGCCATTTATTTTCAAATGTGGTAAATTATTCGAACTATCCAGAGAATCCTTATTGGCTGTTTGTACAATTTTTATATTCATTTTTTATTTGATACAGTATTAGTAAAATAATTGATAATTTTACTTTTGATGGTGTCTTGATAATTTTAGCAAGGTGCCCACATATTCACACGTACAAACAATAAACTTATTTCTTCAGCAACTATCTGAATGCATGTACACAACATACAAAAACGTGATTAATAGGCAAGTAAATTTTACAAGTGTGGGTTATACGTTTTTTTTTTTTTTTTGAACAACATTAAATTAACATTAAAATATCCAACAACAAAAATAGCCTCCAGCAAGTAGATTCATAATAATTATCTCGTTAATAATATGTAAAAATAAGTTTGAAAGATAAGTAAATATTTAAAAAATTGAATGAAAAATAATATCAACACGATGACTAACTAGTTAATTTTTGAATAAATTAATTTACAATTTATCCAAGATATATGATAAAAGTAAATTTTGAAAAAATAAATAAATTATTAGATGGAATATTTATTTATTTATCATAATTTTTTTGACATTTGATGATAGTCATTGTGTCATAATGATTAATTGTTTTTCTATATTTGTTTTATTTTTTAGACTACTCTTTGGGGAAATACTTGACAACAAAACTGTTATTAATATTTGAAATAAAAAATTAAAATATTGTCTGGGACAATTATTTCCGAGCAAAGAACGAGGAAAGAGGCTATCCTTACTCGTTTTTTGCGAGGAGATATTTGTTCCACACGCCAGGTCTATGATCTCAGGCTATTTTTTGAGTTCTTATTTTTTTTGATGACGGCATGATTTGAACTCAAGACTACAGGCACCGTAAAACGGGGCCCTGTCTCATATAACCACAAGCTTGCTTGTCATTCAAAAGAAAAAAATATCTAAATAAGTTAATTTACAACTTATCAAGAGACTCGGTAGAGTCTCAAGTCATTTTTTTCCAGCGCGAGATGACTTACCGAGTAATAGTATAAATAGGTTGCATGGGTACAACGTCACGAATTTTTAATTGCTCAATAACTTACTTATTATTAAATATAAATCAAAACTAAAATTACTTTCCTTATTAATATCAATATTTCCCTATCCAACGAGCCTAGTCTCGAATTTTTCCGATGTATAGTTAAATAGATATGATAACCCGTAAAAGCCAGGTACAAGACCTTATTAAAAAATAAATATTTTGTTAAAATTGCCCGATTCTGCATTTTTCTCTTTCTCGCGTTCGCAATGTCTATCTCTTCTTCGCCTCTAATCCACTACTTACACATACATGTAGAAACACGCATGCGTATCAGCAGCTGTGTATACGGGATAGCTTAGCGCGTATTTGATTGTTTTAAATAATTTTTTATAAATTTATTCTTTTAAAAATTAAACAAAAGTAGTGAAATAACATCAAAACAAAAATTGTTAATTTTTATATACAAAAGTAAGTCATTTTTTCCCTTTTTAATAAACAAAATATGTGAAATAAAAATATAAATAAAAAAAATTAGGTTATTCTTTTAAAATCACAAAATCAAATTTACAAACTATCGTAAGATATAACCACCTAATTTTTTTTATTTATATTTTTATTTCACATATTTTGTTTATTAAAAAGGGAAAAAATGACTTACTTTTGTATATAAAAATTAACAATTTTTGTTTTGATGTTATCCAAGATATATATTAAAAGTCAATTTGCAAAAAAAATGAATAAATTATTAAATAAAATATTTATTTATTTATCATAATTTTCGTGATATTTTTCATTTTTAAAATAATCATTTTGTTTATTTTCCACTGTGCTCGGTTTTTTTTTTTTATAATTACTAGCTTTAATATTTTATACAAAATACAAGCTACATGTAGTTTTTAATTTTTTGGCAAATTATTTACCAGGATATTCAATTTTTGAATAATTTAACAACAAGTCAGTAATTTAAATGAACATTAATTTTAATAATTTATTATTCTTCTAGAATTCAAAGAAGCATTTATGCTTTTTGACAAAGATGAAGATGAAACAGTTACAATGGCTGAACTTGGTGTTGTTATGCGATCATTGGGACAACGACCATCAGGTAATTTAATTTAATCTTTTTCAAAACTTTAAACTTATGATATGTATATCTAGCCGACATAAAATTTCTGATGACACAACTTGAAGATCAATATAATAAGATTATTCAAAAACTAATTTGCAATTTTCAGTGTGGTGCGTGAATTGTAGATTAATGAATTATTTTATTTATTTATTTTTAATATTCTTATTCATAAAACAAGAAGACGAGGGATTTCTAGGTCTGAGTCAAACATCCTCCACTAATCTTGCACATCATTGCACAATAATTTTAAAAATAGCTATTAAAAAAAATAGAAATTATTAATAATTATTACAATCATTAATAAATAATAATCAATAATATTAATGTTGAAATCTTGAGGATTAATCATGTAAATTGAAATGATTGTAGAAATAAATTATTTAAAATTAAACGTGAGTATTTGATATGAGCTCAAATATTTAATTTCGTGCTGAAAAAACAGCTTTCAAAAATATTTGTTATTGATTAATTAACACAAATTAATCACAAGTAAAATTAATACATTATTTATTATTTATTAAAAAAAAAATAATAAAAAATATATTTGTCAAATAAAGTAAAATAAAAATTATGAGTTTTGATATTTATTTGTATAAAAACCAAGTATAGATATGAGTTTTTTACAAATATTATATTTGTGTAAAAAAGAAGTTGATAGAAACCATCTTTGAAATCATAAATAGATTTTGCTGATTGATAATCAGCATCCCGACTCATTTTATTATTTATAGATAAATTAATAATTATTCTTGTCGAGTCAAATTATTTCGAGATTGCTTTAGTTGCAAATTATTGTCATGTGTATAAAATTACGATGCTGGGTGTCAACTGACTTGATTCTACCTGAGTTGATTCATCCAACTGCATCATTAAATAGGTAAACACACTCTATCAATAAAAAATATACATCTATACTTTTCTTCTTAGACCTTTTAAGATCTTTTAAATATTGATGATGAAACTGCTCTCGATTATTTGCTCTGTTGGATCAGAGGTAAAAAATACAGAACTCAATTTATAAATATTAATCACAAGTAAATTGAAACATTATTCATTATTTATTATTAAATTATTATTACAAATATTGATTGTATAGCCATTTTACAGAGATCAATACAATCGTGATATAGAACTAATAGTTAACTCAATTTAATTTTAATTTCTGCTTATATTATGATAAGAACAGAACATATTTTTTTTTCAACGAACAAAAATAAATTAATTTTATGACTTATTACAAAAATATAATTAATTGATTAGTCCTCAGGTTTACACACAAATTCAACATTATGTGTTTCCATTAATGATTTAAAAATACCCTTGCAATCTTTAAAAGAAACGAATACATGTAATTTTTGTCTATGAAATTTTGTTAATTTAAATAATTCTTCGACAACTTTAATAGTGACATTTGTATTTTTAATTGTTAGGGATGATAGATTTGGTAAATTTTCAAAAATTTGAATCAGTGAACTGTTAGAAATTTTAGTGCAATTCGATAAATTTAAAACCATCAATTTTTTATTGAATAAACACTGAATTGATTTATCAGTGGTATGCTTATTTTTTTTTTCTGATTTATCTGAATCAAGACTACTTAAACCCAGACTGAACCATTTTAATTCACTTAAACTATTGAGTGCACTCATACCATCATCAGTTATATTTGCACCGATAAAACGTAAACTCTGTAATTTCTTTGAATTATTACAGAGATTGATTAAAAATTCATCTGTACCAACATAATTCCAACTAATACTCAATACTCTAAGATTTTTTAAATTTCCAATTGGAAGCATGTTAATTTTTAAAATATCTAATCAAAAAAATAGCAATTATTAATAATTATTATAGCTTAGATTATTAATAATTGTAAACAATAATTGATAAATAATAATAAATAATATTAATATTAATTTTATTATAATTTCAATTCTATATTTGATGTTAATTATTTATATTATTGCGCTCAACTCAGTGTCATGCGCAGAAAAATATAAAAAATATCTTTTAACATCTTTTAAACTCTACCTTTCTAAATGAATATTTGAACGCATCCCCTTTTCATGTATAAAAACAATGTAAAGCGCCTTTAAGATGGCCTAGCCTTCCACAAAACTGTCAAAAGAAGACACTAAAAATTAAAAAAAAAAACTGATTGAAGCAACACGTAAACAGAATGGCTAACGTAAAATTAAGTCAAAAAGAGTATTTAAAAAAGTATTTAAGTTCTGGTGATGATTTAAAAAAGAAAAAGAAAAAGAAGTCAAAAATTGGGGTTAAAAAGTAAGTATTGTTGAGATATAACTCTAAAATACATTGTAGCAATAAAAAAAACGTATATATGTTTTAGGTTATATTTGTTATTTACTCCAATAAATTTTTCAATATTTTAATAAGAAATAAATTTATTATTACAGAGTACAAATTATAGATGATGATATTGATATAAATTCAATACGACCAGTTGAAGATGGTGAATTTGATATACTAGGTACATCTGAAGATGCACCACAAATTGTTGGTATCATTGATGAAAGAGGACCAGTTGATTTTGCTGATAAACGACGTTGGAAAATAATTGCTGATGATGGTGAAGGTAATGTTGCTGTTAGTAGTAGTCAAATTAAATCAGAAAATCTAGAAAATGATCATGATAAACAAGTTAAAAAAAATAAAATAAATGATGATTTGTCACCTGTTAGAAAATCAAAGACTAAAAAAAAAAGAAAATCTAAAAAAAGTAAAAAGAAAGAATCAAGCAGTTCATCAAGTTCTTCAAGTTCAAGTTCATCATCTGATTCATCAGATGATGAGAAAAAAAATGATAAAAAAAAAGCTAAATTAAACAAAAAAAAACAAAATGATGATTTTGATTTGAGTCCACCAAGGAGGTCTAGGCCTGAAAATAACAAATCAAAAAATGCATCTGACTCTGATATGAGTCCACCAAGAAAAAATAGACGCAACAATGATGTAAATGAAGGATTAGACTCTGATCTTAGTCCTCCTAGAAGACAAGACTCTAGAGACTCAAAATATTCAAAAAATGATAGACAAAATAATCAAAGAAATCAAGAATTAGATTCCGATCCGAGTCCTCCTAGAAGACAAGAGTCTAGAGACTCGAGGTATTCAAAAAATAATAATAATAACAGACAAAACAATGATGAAAATCAAGGATTAGATTCTGATCTTAGTCCTCCAAGAAGACAAGATTCTAGAAACTCGAGATATTCAAAAAATAATCAAAGGAATCCAGAATTAGACTCTGATTTCAGTCCTCCTAGAAGACAAAATTCTAGAGACTCCAGATATTCAAAAAATAATAATAATAACAGACAAAACAATGATAGAAATCAAGGATTAACTTCTGATCTTAGTCCTGCTAGAAGACAAGACTCTAGAGACTCGAGATATTCAAAAAATAATAGACAAAATAATCGAAGGAATCAAGATTTAGATTCTGATCCCAGTCCTCCTAGAAGACAAGAGTCTAGAGACTCGAGGTATTCAAAAAATAATAGTAATAACAGACAAAACAATAATGAAAATCAAGGATTAGATTCTGACCTCAGTCCTCCAAGAAGACAAGACTCTAGAGACTCGAAATATCCAAAAAATAATAGAAAAAACATTCAAAGAAATCAAAATTTAGATTCTGATCCCAGTCCTCCTAGAAGACAAAATTCTAGAGACTCCAAGGGTTTAAGAGATAATAATAATAAAAAAACAAACGTCACCAAACGTGGATCAGATTCAGATCTTAGTCCACCTCGAAGACAAGATCCAACAGACTCAAGGCATTCTAAAAATAACAATGATAGACAACCCGATTCAAATAAACGAAGAAGATCTCCTCGACGATCATCAAGATGGGATGATGAGCCTAGATCACCAAGACAAAGATCATCAAGTCCAAAGCAAGATAAAAAAATGAAAAAAACACTTGATGGTAAAACAGCTGGTTTACAAACTGCTCAAGATTTGAGAGAAGAAACATTGTCTCACAGACATCGAGAAGCTGAATTATATAGCAAGGTAAATAAATATTAAATTTTCATTTCTAATTGACTAATTTTATTAATAATAATTGTTTTAATTTACAGCTAAGTAAAAATGTAACTGGAGCTGGTCAAGCACCAGTTTTTCGTGATAAAAAAACTGGAAGAAGACGTGATTTTGCTGCTGAAGCATTGGAAAAAAAAGAGAAAGAAAAACGTCAAGCAGAAATCGATGAAAAATACGCCAGATGGGGCAAAGGGTTTGTATATTTTTTAATTTATCTATAATTAATATTTTCGTAAATAAATAATAATATTAATTTGTAATTTAACAGATTGAAACAAGTAGAGGATCGTACAGAAAAATTACATCAAGATGCTTATGAAATGAATAAGCCAATGGCAAGATATGCTGATGATGCTGATCTTGATGCTCATCAACGTAATATGTTACATGCTGAGGATCCAATGTTGGAGTACGTCAAAGAAAAACAAGTTAAAGAAGGTAAAAGACAACCAGATAAACCAACATTTCAAGGTTCATATATGCCAAATCGTTTTGGTATTAGACCTGGTTGTCGATGGGACGGTGTTGACAGAAGTAATGGCTATGAAAAACGTTGGTTTGATGCTAGAAATTCACGTACTGCTGTTGAAGAAGAGGCATACAAGTGGAGTATTGCTGATATGTAAAAATTACTACAACAAAATTAATACATTTTAAAAAGTAATAAAAAAAAACAAAAATATTTTCTTTTAATTTAACTCTATGATGGTATTTTTCTTTTTTTAAATTAATATATATATTTATTTTTATTCAGTGATTTAGTGAGTGACGCAAGGGCAGGGCCGTCGACGGCAAGTAACTTAGTACGCCTTTGTTGACGAAACAGTTTGTTATTTTAATGTAGAATAGCACCTCAGTAGCTTACCGACAATAACAGCAATATTATTCACGTGGCATTTTTAATTTATATTTATATTTATTTCTACAATTTTTACAACACAAAAATTAGTAAAATAATAAATTTATGCCTTTTTATAAATAAATAAATAAACTAATTAATATTTATTAAATTACAAAATAATACGTCCGTTAGAAATAACAAGTTCAATTGACTGATAAATTATTTTTAATAATGTTATGTATATACGTTTTTTTTTGATAATTAAAAATAAATAAATATATTTTCATAAATACGATCAAATTATTTGGACATGACATTATAAATATTAGCTATTTTTTATTCTAACAAATGTTGATAAGAAAATAAGTGTAACTGTTTCGAGGTGAGGAACTGATAAATAAAAAAATAAAATAAATAAACAACAACAAATAATAATAAAATATAATAATAATTTTAGTGGTTGAGATAACGATAAGAAAAGTCGCTAATCATGGGATGCAACACGAGCAAGAAAAGTGTGCAGCCAGCAGAAGACGAAGCAAAGGAGGACATGAAAAATAGTGGTAAGATTTATATTTCACAAAAATGTTTTTCTCATTATTATTATTATTATTATTTATTAAATTTAATACAACCAAATACAGTCATTGGTACAGTTTAATTTCCACAATCCCATGTAATGATCAACTTTTCAAGACAAGTCATATTAGAAAAAACATTTTCAAAATCCTGATCATTTATCTCTCTAAATTCTACAAAAAGTTCTGTAAGACCAGGACAATTAATATTAATTAATGGCATTATTCGAGAAACAGGATATCGTCTGACATCAAGGTACGTTAAATTGTGACCACTGGAATTCAATATATATATTTTTTCTTTAATTTTCAACAAACATTGCGTGAAAAAAAAAAAGCCCAGTCATCTTGAATGAAGTTTAATTATTCACATGAATAAATATTCACGATATATTTGTTGCCAACAACTTTTGTTTACAACGAAATACAATGAATTTAACGTGAGCTAATAATGAATAGTTGAATTTTATTTTATACAATTTATACGAGCTTTTTGAAATTTATTGAAAGTCTTATCATAAATATAAAGCTAAAACCTGTCAACTGAAATATATAAAAAGTTAAATAAAAAAAACACTGATATATATAAAAGTATTATTTTCGAAATAAAATAATAAATTTGTACATTATTATTTATTAAATTATAAATAGTAAAATTTAAAAATTATATGTTAAAGGGTCGAGGCTTATTTTGTAATATATAAAAATCATTCAGTGACAAATACACATGTAATATTCATTTTTAACATTCACTCGACGTTCGAAGTCAATTTACTGACTATGTACTTGCTTATATCCCACTCTAAACTCAAAAAGACTATAAAGACCTCTCCTGTTTGAAGCAAAAGTTAAGAGCAGCTATTCAAAAAAAAAAACCAAATTTTTCTATTGCTTTTTATTAATTTAAATAATGACAAAGCTATGGAAAAAATGGTAGCTAAGGAAAGGATGTTGCCTACGTGCTAATTTCTTTGGCTAAATTAATTCTATAAATTAACATGTAAACAACATCCTTTCCATAGACATTTTTTCAATAGGTTTTTACATAAATAAATAAATAAAAAACTATAGAAAAAATAGCAAAGGAAAGGATGTTGCCACATGTTGATTTATAAAGAATTAATTGAGCCAAAGAAATTAACAGGTAAGCTACATCCTTTCCTTAGACATTTCTTAATAGCTTTCAATATATTCAATAAATTTATTACTACTGACAAATGTCTGAGAAAAGGATGAAGATTATTACTATTATGTTATAATTAAAGGATTGATATATTTTGTTATATTTTTAAATTCAAATTATGAGGAATTGAAAATGGTGTGTGACGTGATATACAAAAATTCTTACAGATGGCGTTACTAACTAACTATGAAACATCCGCGGTATTTTACCGAGGTTTACGACCGGTATTATACCAACCAAACACTGATCGTGGCCATTGCCAGAGTTGGTAACGCTGTCCACAACTGTCAAAGCAGACAGCAGTCAAAAGCGTCAAAAGTCACTAATTGAAGCAACACCTAAACATATAATGGCTAACGTTAAATTATGTCAAAAAAAATATTTAAAAAAGTATTTAAGTTCTGGAGATAATATAAGAAAGAAAAAGAAGGCAAAAATTAGTGTTAAAACGTAAGTATTGTTGACGTATAACTTGAAAATACATTGTAACAATAAAACAAACGTAAACCCATTTTAGGTTATATTTGTTGTTTACTCCAATAAATTTTTTAATATTTTAATAAAAATTAAATTTATTGTTACAGAGTTCAAATTATTGATGATGATATTGATATAAATTCAATACGACCAGTAATTCACCATCTAAACAAACGTGGGTCAGATTCAGATCTTAGTCCACCTCGAAGACAACATCCACGACGTCGAGGAGCTGAATTATATGACAAGGTAAATAAATATTAAATTTTTATTTCTAATTGACTAATTTTATTAATAATCATTGATTTAATTTACAGCTAAGTAAAAATGTAACTGGAGCTGGTCAAGCACCAGTTTTTCGTGATAAAAAAACTGGAAGAAGACGTGATTTTGCTGCTGAAGCATTGGAAAAAAGAGAGAAAGAAAAACGTCAAGCAGAAATTGATGAAAAATACGCTAAATGGAGCAAAGGGTTTGTATATTTTTTAATTTATCAATAATTAATATTTTCATAAATAAATTATTAATATTAATTTGTAATTTGACAGATTAAAACAAGTTGAGGATCGTACAGAAAAATTACATCAAGATGCTTATGAAATGAATAAACCAATGGCAAGATATGCTGATGATGCTGATCTTGATGCTCATCAACGTAATATGTTACATGCTGAGGATCCAATGTTGGAGTACGTCAAAGAAAAACAAGTTAAAGAAGGTAAAAGACAACCAGATAAACCAACATTTCAAGGTTCATATATGCCAAATCGTTTTGGTATTAGACCTGGTTGTCGATGGGACGGTGTTGACAGAAGTAATGGATATGAAAAACGTTGGTTTGATGCTAGAAATGCACGTACTGCTGTTGAAGAAGAGGCATACAAGTGGAGTATTGCTGATATGTGAAAATTACCACAACAAAATTAATACATTTTAAAAAGTAATGAAAAAAACAAAAAATATTTTCTTTTAAATTAACTTTATGATGGTATTTTTCTTTTTTTAAATTAATACATATTTATTTTTTATTCAGTGATTTATCTTTTTCTTGCAGATGTACTCTTTGTTGTCGAGATATAATTAATCTTTGGTACTTTGACACAGTGTCAGAGGACAAAAAAAAAAAAAAAAAAAATGCATATGCAAACTCGTTAAAATACGAAAGTCACTGGAGTTTCGATCGGTTTATTTCATCTCTTTTTCTCTTAGTGAGATGGCAATTCTCAGTGATGCTGCGTTGGTGGTAAATATTTTTTTTTGTATACACTTTGATACAAATACACCTGTGTGTATATTTATCTCTATATATATTCATAACTATGATAAATATATATATAGTTGAAAGGATTGAATATATATCGACGCAGGCAGTCGCGACGCAAGGGCAGGGTCGTCGACGGCAAGTAACTCAGTACGCCTCGTAACGTCGTTGACGAAACAGTTTGTTATTTCAATGTAGAATAGCACCTCAGTAGCTAACCGGTAGTTCCAACAATACCATCAATATTATTCACGTGGCATTTTTAATTTATATTTATATTTATTTCTACAATTTTTTACAACACAAAAATTAGTAAAATAATAAATTTATGCCTTTTTATAAATAAATAAATAAACTAGTTAATATTTATTAAATTACAAAATAATACGTCCGTTAGAAATAACAAGTTCAATTGACTGATAAATTATTTTTAATAATGTTATGTATATACGTTTTTCTTTGATAATTAAAAATAAATAAATATATTTTCATAAATACGATCAAATTATTTGGACATGACATTATAAATATTAGCTATTTTTTATTCTAACAAATGTTGATAAGAAAATAAGTGTAACTGTTTCGAGGTGAAGAACTGATAAATAAAAAAATAAAATAAATAAACAACAACAAATAATAATAAAATATAATAATAATTTTAGTGGTTGAGATAACGATAAGAAAAGTCGCTAATCATGGGATGCAACACGAGCAAGGAAAGTGTGCAGCCAGCAGAAGACGAAGCAAAGGAGGACATGAAAAATAGTGGTAAGATTTATATTTCACATAAATGTTTTTTTCATTATTATTATTATTATTTATTAAATTTAATATGAGCATATACAGCTAGAAACTATTTTACCTTGTTTCTCACTTTACCAGTTACATGAAATTTATTTGTTTTTTAAACATAAAAATTAATTAACAATTGATAATTAATAATTAATTAAATATTAAAAACTGATATATTTAACATGAATATTTATTTATTTAACACTGTGTGATAATTGTTAATTAATTTTTAAAAGTAAACAAATTGTTTATGTAATTTTTAAAATTACAAAATTTAAATTTATCTATGAAAAAATTATACGAGATCGTTTTGCGTAAAATCCATGTGATAATTTGCAAATTAAAAATATTTTTTATTAGAAAATTAAACTGACAAACGGATTTTTCATTTGTTTATTTATTATAATCATAAATTTATAGTTTTTTTTTTTAATTTTTCGAAACATTTTCAACGCTGGTAATTAATAAACTTGTACTTTTAAAGTTTATTAATTTATTTTTGCTAACATAACATTTTTATTGTTTAAAATATATATATATACATCAAATGAATTCTACAAATGTTTTGTAGATGCTTCATTATTAAATGAATTTTAAGTCGCACATAAGTTTGTATATGTGTTGTTGTATAATGCAGTTGTTCATCAACGGTCACTTCCGTCATGTATACATTCACGAATAGATTAGTTCTGAATATAGCTGTCTTAGTAATTTTTTAGACATCATTTTAAAGTCATTACTATAAAAAAAAGATAGAAATAAATATCAGTATGAAAATAAAAATTAGCAGTAAATAAAAAATAAAATTCAAAGATTTATTTTAAAAATAAACACAACAAATTTAATGCATATAAATACAAGAAAATTAATAAAAATAATTAAATCTCTAATTAATAATAATAATTATTAATTTATTATTAATTTTTTTAAATATTTTTATCATTATATAGTAAAAATAAATTTTTTACAATTATTTTTCATTTCAATTAATATTGAAATTTGATTTTTTCGAAATATATTTTTATTTATTTTTGATTTATTTTATTTAATTTTCAACAAACAATGCGTGAAAAAAAAAAGCCCAGTCATCTTGAATGAAATTTAATTATTCACATGAATAAATATTCATGATACATTTGTTGCCAACAACTTTTGTTTACAACGAAATACAATGAATTTAACGTGAGCTAATAATGAATAGTTGAAATTTATTTTACAATTTATACGAGCTTTTTGAAATTTATTGAAAGTCTTATCATAAATATAAAGCTAAAACCTGTCAACTAAAATATATAAAAAGTTAAATAAAAAAAAAACAGATATATATAAAAGTATTATTTTCGAAATAAAATAATAAATTTGTATATTATTATTTATTAAATTATAAATAGTAAAATTTAAAAATTATATGTTAAAGGGTCGAGGCTTATTTTAAAATATTTAAAAATCATTCAGTGACAAATACACATGGAATATTCATTTTTAACATTCACTCGACGTTCGAAGTCAATTTACTGACTACGACTATAGGCAAAACCAGTCGTGCATATTATATTATCCCCCTTGAATGATAAAAACATCTATATCGTTGAATTTGAGGTCAATTTGAGACAAGTGTGACGGTTAATAATTTATTTCATTTGAAATATAAAATTAATATTTCATTCAAATAAACTTCATTCATCAGTATATATTTTTTTTAATGAAAAAAAATTTTCTTTTACAATAATAAATATTCACAATAAATAATTTGCAATTTAAATTTATGAAAAATAATTTTTTCAATTCAATAAAAAAATTAATAATGAAAAAAAATTCCACAGAAAAAAATACTTTGCGTGTTTGGTTTAATTTCTTGAGACATTGTCAGCATATATTCATTAAATAAAAAAAAAAAATTACATTCTAATACAAGGACAACAAAGAAAATTAATGAAAAAAAATAATTTTTAATTATTTTTATTATTATTTTTTGTATTGTTGATAAAGAAATAATAATATTGTGAAGAATTTTTATTTTTATTTTATTTATAGATATTGTTGAATATTTAAAATTAATATTAATATAAAATTTTATAAATTGTTGGGGAATTTTAAGTATAAATTATATTGAATCAATGATCACAAAGGATCACAAAGGATTGTCGTGGTTTCGCTTTAGATAGCGAGGTCATTGGACGACGATCGATTTTACCATGTTGGCGCCTCTCTTGGCACTTGCCATTTCCGCTTGGATCGAATTCATTTTTTTTTTTTTTTTTCATATTATGCAATTGTACAATACAAGTATACAACTTGAACACAAACTTAGAAAATTAAAAAAAAAATAAATATTTATCAAACTTGAATAAAATTTTAAAAAATAATAGAAATTTCTTTTTTATTTTTTTCAACAAGACAATGACTTGTTGAGAAAAATAAAAATGCATTTAATGAAATTAAATTGAAAAGAATTTAATAATTATAAAATGACATTTTTAATTAATTTGATTAAATTTTAAGTAATGAAATTTAATAAATTGTTGCTTCAAAAAAGAAAAATAAAATCACTATTTTCCTAATTGAATAACTTGTTGAAAAAATAAAATTAAAAATTTATAATTACGTAATGTCATTTGTAATTAATTTCATTCAAGTTTTTGTAATTATTTATTTAATTTGCTGGATGAGTAATGGAACTCGATAATTGTTGCTCATCAATCGATTAGTGTAATTGAAAATGATTTTCAAGGAGAGACATTATAGTTGTTTGTTTTTTTACTATTTTTTTTTTTNTTTTTTTTTTTTTTTTTTTTTTTTTTTGTTCTATTACATGACTATAAAAAACGTCTGAGAACTGGGTGGATTATTGGTAATGTCCGACACGTATGTACACAGTTAACTTGTCTTCATCACGCGACACGCGCCGCTCTTAGCAATCGACTAGCTAATATCATGATTGACTCACGATATTTTTGTCCCACTTTTCATAACAAACAATGTGCATCGCGTTGCAATATAAATAAAACAACTCATTTTAATTTTTCTATATAACATACATCAATGTTTAAAATTTTATGTGACAAGTAGAAAAAAATATAATCAACAAAATTATATCTTCAAAAGTTGGTTTTTGTTATTTTACAAAAAAAATTTATATAGGTGATGGTTAGATAAAAAAATAAATATAAAACAATAAATTTTTTTTTGTTTTATCTTTAAATAAAGAAAATTTATATTTTTTTATTTTAAAATAATAAAAAATATAGCTGATTTAGAGATTAAAATATATGGTAAAAGCTATCGGTCATTTTTTTTTGATTTGTATAATAGAGTTATCATGATTTTCATAAAATATTTTTAAATTCATGATAATAGATAAAAAAATAAAATAAATTTACTAATATATATATTGTTTTTTTAGTTGTTTAGACATAAAATATTTTAATATTATCGAGGCACTAATGTCAAAGGTCAAATCAACGATGAAAACTTTTTTTTTCAGTTTATTTATATTTATTTTTTATTTGCATTTTGTGCATAGTATAATTTATTAAATCACTTGCAAACCTTTTGACAAGTTCGTATGTATGATCCAGTTAATTTTCTCTTTTTTATTTATATTTTTTATTTGAGCTAAAAGACCAAGGGCGTGGTTTATGTTATTTTCAAGGTCGATATGAATATATGCCACGTGGATTATATGTCCTGAGTGATTGAAAATTTTATAAATATATTTTTTATAAATTGTTAATAATCAAATTATTGAAAAAAATATATTAACTTGTAAATAAAAAGGCTGATTCGCAGAATTAACAAAACAAAAATTAACTTTACGAATTTTTTTTTGCTCTAAATTGTTGTGGCTTTTGGATTTTTTATTTATTTTTAATAATTGTAAGTAAATCAATTGTCTACATGAACATCTTTATTTCTTTGAAATATCAGTATAATTTTATAAAGATATTAAAAATTTATAAAAACAACAATCCCTGGCTATAGCTAAAATTTTTTTTCAGTAGCAGGTTATTTTGTCAATAAAACAATGATACAGTTAAAAGTTCTTTGTTTCTTTCTCGGTCTAGAAAAAAAAATTTCCATGGCCAAGCTGGAGGGTATGTTTTTATTGATGTAGAATTTTTTTTACATTTATATTGTTTAATTGTCCATCAAAGTCGAATAAAAGTTAAAATCCCATGGATTTGTCCACTGGGTGAATGATCTTTGTAATTTTTATTTATACATTTCAAAGCTATTTATTTTTATGGCCAAGTTTTATTCTTTTTTTAATATGATTTAAAAGACTTTTTAGACAATGAAAAAAGGAAAAAAAAAACGTCGTTAAAAGGTGTTCTTATAAGCTGTGTTTATGACTTTTTTTCGACGACATTAAAAAATAAAATAAAATTCAGTTTTTAGTTTGAAAAATTAACGATAAAGCTCTCACTAACGAGATTGGATTTTGAATTGTTGACACAAGATAAATATCCAATAAATAACGTGTCGAGACATATTCGTTTTCTAGACCAAGAAAAACTATATTCAAGATTAAATCAGGTCGTGCTTTTTTTTGTTTCTTTAAACCGTTAATATTTCAATAAAAGAAAAAATAAAAAAAAAAGGCTATTTATTAACACCATTAGATGTCATGTGTAAACAACATATTCAAAATTTTTTTTATTTAATATTGTGTTTGAATATATCACGACAAAAGCTCCCACTCACTGAAATATTTGAGTCAAAATTTAGACAATAAAAGCAGCTTGCGCCAAGTATAACTTTATCGATAATAAAGAAAAAGCTCGAGTATAAATTTCTTTAACTTGTGAGCTTTTATAAGCTCCATATTACCGACTGTTGTATGTTAAAATATATTTTTTACACTTTGGAAATTAGCTTTGAGTTGCTATTGTTAGATGGAGTGTTTGATTCTGAAAAAAGCTCTCTTGTAAAATATTGATAAAATTGAACTTCACAAGCTTAATTATAAAATTCAACAAGGCAACAACATTCAGGTCATCAAAATAGATACTATATAAATATTTTAAAATTTATATATTTATTCAAAATCTATTGTTTATTATCGTTAGACAAATTAATTTAACAAATTACTAAATTTACATATGTTTTTATAATTATGAATTTATGATATAAAATAAAAATAATATAATTCCATGAAAATGATGAATAAATATATGATTTTACGTGTACTTCAAGGATACTTCAATGAAAAAACATTAAAATTATATTTGATCATTGTCCGGAAAAATAATGGCTCTTATATAGAAATTCGGAAAAAAAAATATATATTTTTATTGGAATATAAGCTGAGGTTAAAATATATTTCCGGCACTTTAATAGACACTTACTTTCACAAATATTCTCAAACTAATATTGAAGAGTTAATGTTTTTTTTTATGATCTTCCAAAAAAAAAAAAAATTAAGTATCTGTAAAATTTTATAAAACAAGTGTTTATCGGTATTTTACATTTCAATAAATAATTTTTTTTTTCAAATAAAATATCAACATAAGAAAAACAATCATTTTTATTTTTTAAATTTAAAAAAATATTTATTTTAAATTTAAAAAAGATATTTCAATTTAAAAAAGCCATCCGAAACAGGTATTTTCATTTTATCGTTCTCAAAATCAGCCACAAATCAATCTAAAACTTTTGAACTATCGATTTGTTTAATTTTTATTTTAGCATTTTGTTTTTATATAGATAAAATAAGATTTTTCTTCATTCCTATTAATTAAAAAAACAAAAAATGGTTTGTTAGTTAACTAATTAAATTAACCTACATCTTTTTTTGTTTGTTTTATTTTTTAACATTTAGATTTAAATTTTATCTAATTGTTTGGGTTAATTTTTAATGAAAAAAAATCATCTCTATAATTTTTTTTTCCATTTAAACAATTCTGTTTAAAAGATTACATTGCAGTTTTAAAAATTATGTGCCTCTTGTTTTTTTTTATCTAAATATAATTTATAAAAAAAAAAAACAAAATAAATAAATTTACAAATTTATTGCTACGTCTTTTAATCATTATATATTTAACGTTTTTTTTTTATATAAAAACACAGCTGGCATACAAAATTGTGACATAATTTTAACTAATTAACACATAATGCTTCAAACCAACACGAAAACCAGTCATTATAATTAATATTTAGCAAAATGTCCACTAATAGCTCTAACCAACTACCATAAATTTAATAAAAACCCAAAAAACAAAACAATAACTCACTCAAACTATCCCAATTTTATATTCTAGATTTATTTTATTCAAAAAAAAATCATAACAACCATTTAAATTAAAAATTAAAATTACATAAGGGTGATATTCCATGATCATGCAGGTTTACTCAATGATCATGCAAGTTTTTTGATTTTATCTATTTCACATATATCATTTCTTTTCATAAATTCTCATTTTTTTATTTTTATTATTTTCATAATTCAAGGTAAAGGTATACGTACATGTTTTATATAAAAAGTTGATGGTTCGATTGTGTAGTAATATTGACCTAAATTCAAGTAAATTTTACTTCAAGTTAATAATGATAAAGTAAGGGAGATAGTTGTGTGTATGCACAACATTAGGCAACTTGATGTTACTCAAACTTGAGTTGTTTTTGTATATCTTTTAAAAGATATATAGGTAATAATAATTGCATTATTAGTAAATATATATATATAAATTATTTTGTTAATGTTTAAATACTTGATAATAATAATGTTAATAAGCTTTATCAAGCATACTTATTGTCAGTAATATTCATTGATGCATGGATGCTCAAGTTGGTATGACTGATTCTCATGATTTTTGCTCAATCATGAGTCTTGATATCCAATGGTATCTGGTCTATCTTGCATTGCTAGAAGCCTGGTTTATATACCAGCTATAGTAACTTGATGTTATGTAGCTATTTTATATACATATATATACACGTCGACGAAACGAGACTGCGTGGCTATCGCGCAGGGTTGTGGCCCTGGTTATAAAAGGGGTTGCAAGCACCCGCGTCGTGCCAGTTACATATTCGAGCTTCTTGACACAGGTGCGCGACATTTCACTGTATATTTATTTTACATAGGTGAGTGTTTTTGTGCATCAATTTTAATTTGCACCACCATTTTTGTTTTCTTTTTTTTTTTACAAATTAATTTACATTTTTTTTTTTTTTATCTTTACAATTAAAAGTGTTGATAATTGTTTATTTATTCACCTTTTTTGTATGTTTTTTAAATTATTAAATAAATTTATATTTTATTTTTATATTAAATATTATTTTGCATTTTAATATAAAGTAATTTATTTATTAAATTTTTTTTTTTTTATTATTTTTTCATTAGACGATTTGGGTTAATCATTAGTTTTATATATTTTATTATTTAATTTCCATTATGAAAGTTTATAAGTTGGTAGCTAATGTTTAAATTGACATATATTTTTTTTTTTTTTGTTCGTGAATTATAAATTAATTAAGTAAGTGCATGTTCATAAAAAATCAAGCAGTGTCTTTTTACTTGTACGTTTGTAAAAGTTAAATAAATTAAAGTTTAATTTAAGTGAGTAATGCATATTTTTTTTGCTTGCCCACAAAGAGCAATCACTCACAAAAAAAAATTCAATTTCATAGAAAAAAATTATTTTAAAATAGTTTAAAATTTGAATGATTTAGAGAAAAAAAAAAAAAAGGATTGGACAGTTCAGGTAATTCAATGTGAAGCCTGTAAAATGAGTTGAAAAAAAAAAAATATATATACAGTCGATTTATTGAAAAAATAAGAGAGAAAAAAAAATAAAAGTAGGAGATTTGAGTTTATTTTGTCGCTTCCAAGTTGGCAAACAATGAAAAAACAATAGAATTCAAGGGATGTATGTAGCAAGAGAAAAGGGGTAGGTAGTTGAACCCCCAGAGTATTTTAAAATGAAAAATTAAAAAAGAAAAACAAACACAATAAAAATTAATTATACTAATTTTTTTTTTCCAATATTATTTATGAAGACAAATCAAACATTTTTTTCCCCCATTCAATCAATATTTATTTTCTGTGGTTACAATTTTTTTTTTTTTTTTTTAATAATGTCGATAATAAAAATTGAATTCTCATAACAAAAAAGCTATAGAAAAAATTTTTGTATTCAACTGAACTACACAATTAAAATGAAATTTTTTTTATTATCAACCTATACATATTGTTTCTTTGTTTATATATATATTTTTTTTGTCATTAATTTTTTTTTCCTTCGCTATGGTTATCTTTAATTGGATCAGTGTCGAACGCATTCACATCAAATTGGATTGCTGAGCATCGGGGGCGGTTGATTCGGGCAATGCCAAAACGATTACCTCCTTGGTCGTAGTCTTAGTTGACGACGAAAGATGCTCAAAGTGATTATTTAAAATAGACAAAGTGGCGATTGGAAAAAAAAATATAATATAGTGAAATTAAGATTCAATTGAGCTGTATAAAATTTAATCTAAAGCGCAACCTGCTGTGGGATAAACAAATATATATATGTATTTATTTATTCACAAAGAGTGAATACAATATCGATTTAGTCTCATTGTTTATTCCATCGATTAAAGCTTAAATCATTTATATATTCATGTGCGTGTTTATTAAAAGTTGCTTATTCAAGTTGAAATATCAATATATGTGCAATTTACTCTTTTTAAATTTTATTAAAATTAATTAATTAAAGTGAATAATTTTAATTATTAAAAAAATAAATATTCAGCAATTTTATTAAATCAAATTTAATATATGAATATATTTACAATTAATTAAACAATAAAAAAAAAAATAATTAAAACTTTAAAAATAAATAAAAAAGTAATTCATTTTTTTTTATTATTTTTTTTTTTTATAATAATAAAAAATTAATTTTAAAAATAATTATTATTATTTATAAATAATTTTTAATAAAAATCAATTCTTTAATAATATATACAGATTGACTTTAAAAATTTATTGAAAAAGTTGAGTTAAAAATAAAGGAAAAACAAAGTAAAATTCAAAAAAAATAAAAATAAAATTTGTCTACAATAAATAAATAAATAAATAACAAAAAAAGAATAATAATAAATTTATTTAATATTTTTATTATTATGATAAAATTAATAATCAATAATGTAATAATAATTTTTATTTAAATAATTAAATTGAATTTTAAAATCTGAAAAAAAAAACATAAAATTATTAGTTAATAATTACTGAGCCAATATACAAATTACAAATGTGTATATAGAGAATTTATGATGGAAATAATAATGAGAATAAGCCGTTGAATAATTACAAATAATAAAATATTCATAAAGGATATTTGATGTGTGTACTACTGATATACCCTGATATACAATTTTGATGGCTGACTATATATGTACCTTGACTACTTAAATTTACAACAGTATTCCGGCTTAATATCGATTTTGCATATATTTAAAAAATTTTCAAGTGTCATTAGTTGACACTAAAAATGCACATATTTTATGCACTTGGTTATACGAAGAGTAGAAAGATATCTTCATTTACAATTTGATATTAAAAAAGTGTTGAAAAAAAAAAAATTCAAAAAAGTTAAAAAAAAAAATTCTAAAACAGCTGTGGCTGGATGGAAATTAAATATTATTTTTTTCCTGTTTAACGTATTTATTTGGTAATTGAAATATCAATTGAAGAAAGTTTATAGGTCAATTATAGGGGGGATAGAAAAAGCAGGGGCAAAAAGAGGGTGGTGTTATCTTGAAGTAAATTTTTTTCAGAATAATCTCGATTAAACTTTGGCGGGGGTTTGTTTGATTCAACGATTATATTTTAGGTCTCAATCTTGATAATAGAAGATAAATAAATACTTGAAGAATGTAATATATTTTTTTAAGCTATTAATCTTCTTTTTTTTTTTGTTTTTTTTCATTTAAATTAATTTCTTACTTTGGATGATTCTGCCTGAATTCGCGTGGGCGACAGTTACAAGGGAATATTTTAATCCAGGATATAGATGGATTTAAAATATTTATAATCCGTTATGATATAAAACGACTTGGAATAATTTTCAATACGAAAAGATTCGAGTATTTTTTATAATACTGAAAGCCCAAAGAGGAAAGAGAAAATTTTCTTGAAAAAAATGAACAAAACAAAATGAACAATTTATTTAAAATAGGGATAATAAAAAAATTGTTAAAAAATAAATATGTTGAGATAAATGTATCGTGTAAATTTATGGAAATAAAAAAAATATAATAATGTTATTTTATTCCATTTTAAAAGAGGTATTTAAATTTTATATTTAAAGTGAAGAATATTTAAAATATAATATTGCGTGAGTGATGTTTTTAAAAAATTTTTAACGAGCTTTTCATTAAATTTATTTATTTTTATATAATTTTTTTTCCATCCATATGATTTTTTGGAAATAAAATACGGTTAAATTTTAATTTTCATTAGTATTTTATATTTAAATTCATAAATATTGACTGAGAAAAATGATTGATTTTATATTGATTGAAATTTTATTTTTAGTAACATGCATTTTGTTTTTTTTTTTTTCGTTAGATTATTTATTAAACAATTGACATTTTTGCAGTATATAATAATTATTGCTTAGATATTTAAAAATTTTAGTTGCCAATAAAAGATATTTTTATTTTTCCAAACATTTATAGATAGTATTTTTTTTATTTGGGCGTCTCGAAGGCGTTCAAAAGCTCCAAGTACTTTGCTCCCTTTTTTGAAAAAAAAATTTTATGTAATTGGCAGACGTGAGACGCTGGAAATGTTCCAAATTAACAAACGATTTGTGTAACTTTTATTTCAAAGTTTTCAGAATTCTATCAAGCAATAATTATCTTTAAAATAAAATATAATTTTTAACAATTTCCACAACGTCATTTGCGCATTTATAAATTAATTGAGTTGAGAGGGGAAAATACGAGCCTATAGTGTTAGACTTTGAAATTTGTTTTTAATGAAGTTTAATCACTTTCTTAAATCTAACCCCGTGAGGTTAATTTATCTACGTTATTTTATTTCAATAATTCAACAATTAAATAATACAAATTGTGTCTATGTATTTCATGGAAAAAGTTTTAGCCACATGCATTTATTTTACAATTAAGAAAGCCGATAACATCTTTGGTCTTTGGTTAAGATAAAGTAGGTGAAGGTTTTCGAAAATTAAGGGTTTACTTTTGTGCTAAATAAACCTGGCGGCATTTATACGTCTTTGGGATATAAACCCCAGGGTCATTTCGAGATACGACCGGGGTTGTTTTCTGCAGCCCTCTTCAGATAGCCAGAGGACTCTTGAGGCTTGCCTTGACAAAACGGAAAAAATGAAAAAAAAAAAATTAGAACGAGCTTTTTCAGCAAGAATAATAAAAAAAATATATATAGGAAAAAGTGTCATAAGGTTTTCATGATGATGATAATAAAAAATTCTGCAGTAAAAATTCAAATATCCTGTCACAAGAATAATATTATCATAACTGAAAGGGAAGAACATATATTTTTTTTTTCCCGATTCAATTTTCAATGTGTTACACAAACTTTAAGGGTTAACGAAAAAAAAAATAATTATCATAAAGGTCTGTGTCTTGGATATTAAAATAAACAGAATATATCAATGGAGATTTTTTTTTTTTTTATTAATTTTAAAAAGACCCATCTCTAAAGAGATAATTTTTTCTGTTTTGGTAATTTTTTATAAATAATTTTATTAATAATCAAATGAAGCACAGTACTATCAAACTTGGAGCTTTATAATTTCGAAAAATAAATATTAAAGGGCCTTAAATTCGTGGAGCTTTTTTTTAAGTTTTATTCATGGAATTGTGACTCGAAAAAAGAAAAAAACAATCAACTGTTTTGCTATTAATTTTTTTTTTATATGTTGAAAACACTTAAAAGTAATTCAATAGCACAATGAAATGGAAAATGAGCTTTTCTCGATATTTTTAGTAGCTAAGTACTTCTATTAACTAAATGACAAAATATCTATAGAATTGAGAAAATAAATATCTTTTAAATAGTCAGTTACATTCGAGGAATTTATTGTCTTGAATAAAAATGTAAAAATGTGGTTGCATCAATAGCTAAATAAACACCAAATACAATTGACAAGTATAACATTCGTTCAACCTTTTGACTGACAAATACAAATGATATCAACTCTAAACATTAAAATATACATAGATATACAATTTATTTTTACGTTCTATAAAGACAATTTATTGTTAAAAGTCAGTGGTAAAAGTAGATACAATACCAACCATTCAAGACATCCGAGGACATTTTTCATTGTCTTGAAACTCATGTGTATTTCTTGTGTCACACAATGCCTACTAAACTGGAAATCGATTTGGTCTTTTGATCGTATTTTTTTTTCCCCCACATATAAACAAACACCTGCTATATCTATAGAATGATTTTATAGGTGAAAAAGCATTCTATCTTTCCAATAATCATCACGTTTGAATGGCCATACTCTTCGATAAGAAAGTATTTGCCATTAAACGTGACTAAAATTCAAAGAACATTCTTGATAGATGTTTAAGAGTATTTGACCAAAGATAAAACAAATTTATCCAGTCAATTATTTGTTATATTACAACTGATGTAATTTTTGGATTTTTTTTTAAATTATAGATATACCAAAAAGTGCTGATAGTAACGTTGTTAAATCAGAAAGCAACGAGCTTTTAGAAGAAAAAGAAAATAATAAAGTAGAAGATAATAAAGAAGAAAAAAAAGAAGATAATATTACAGAAGAAGAATCTGAAGAACCAAGTGACAAGGAAGTTGAAGCAGCAACTAGAATACAAGCTGTATTTCGTGGTCATCACGCAAGAAAAAGTATGAAAGATACGGGAGCATCTTCAAAAGGGACCAATACAGAGGAGGAACGTGAACCCACTAGGGAAGAATTGCAAGAAGAATTTAGAGCGGACGACGTTGGTAAGAACATTCAATGAATATTAAATATATTTTTCTACTCATTTGTCATTTTTTCCCTTTTTTTAAATCCAATTTTTTGAATCCAAGTTTGGTTGTGATGATGAACGAGCTGACTTGTCTAGAATAATTTATTCTGCTGCAGCCGCAATTAAATTCATTTTTTTCTTGACAAAAAAAAAAAAAAAATACTCTCTTTTATTCCGATTTAACACTTTTCACTAATTTCATTGTAAAAAATTCTCATTTATTTTAAATACTTTTTTTGATAATAATAATTGTCATCTTGAATTCTAATTAAAATTTTTTTGACAATTATTATACAGTGATTTTTAAGCGAAATTATTTAATTGACTAATTTTAAAAGCTACAATAATTATTAAATTATATTTTTTTTTTTTTTCATTTCTAGAACTTTGTAACGCAGCGACTAAGATCCAGGCATCTTTCCGAGGCCATATGTCGAGAAAAGAACAAGGTGGAACATCAGTAGTGAAAGGTGTTGATGATGCAATTGATGCTATCGACGAAAAGGTAAGCAAAAAGAAAAAAATAAATTAAAATAAACCCAGTGAAAAAAAGAAAATCATCAATCTTTAAAAAAATTTTCATAAAAATTCTTTGAAAAGTTTTTATAAAAAATTCAGTGAATGTGTTTGATCAAAAATTTTCACTTATCTACACGTATATAATATAAACATGTAGGTATAATAAAATGTAGCTGAGGAAAAGAGGAAAAGAGGAAAAAAAAAACTACGAAATTCTTGCACAAACTCAATATCCGCACCCTCTCGGTTTCCGTGGCATACACAAAGCAAACTTTGGTGGCCTTGTACTTCTATACAAACTGCTCATGATCAGAACGTCATGGTCATAGTATATACACACATTTTCCCAGATAATTTTTAAATATAAAAAATATATAACACCTTTACAATTGACTGTCAATACTACACTTGAAAAAGAAAGAAAAAAAATACGTTTATTATATGCTAAACACAATTTACATGAATAAAAATAAAATGAAAAAAATACTAAATAAAAGAAAATAAAATTACAATGTTTATTTAATATATATTTTATTGTAAATAATATTATTTTTAAGCTAATAATAGGTTACATTTATCTGTCAAAATTTGACGTATACTTGCATAAATGTAATTGCTCTAATCCAATTGCTTCAAGACATCTAGAGAGGCTCATTATTTTGTGACAGTTAGCTAATTTTAACATTGTCAATTTTGACGTTGATATTTATTTTATTTTTTTTTCTTCTTTTATAATATACTAGTCACTCAATCAATTAGAAAAAAAAACATGAACCAGTATATGTATTTGCAAAGATATTGATGGAAAATTTTTCGTATTTTTTAAATATTATTTAAATCTCTAAATACATATGTATAAAAATTTAAATTTAACATATATTTCCAAGCTGTCAGTTATTTTTTTTTTTGAAATTTATCCCTCGAGGATAAAAGTGTGCAGTGTTCTGCAAAAATTATATATTCATATAAAATTCGACAGGTGTTTTTTGACACTTAAAAAAAAATCGAAAAAATTCAATCACGATTTAAATCGTGTTTGGAATAATTTAAAGTTTGAGAATTGAAATACAAAATTGACAAAACAATAATAAATGAAATGAAAATTTTCTAGTTTTTTAAAAAGATGAAGCGCATCAGAAAATTTGAGGTCACTGAGGGAAGTATAGCTAGTAAAGAAAAAAAAAAAATTTAATGTTGACAATTCGTCGTCAGCGGAAAATATAAATATACCTCGGGGATGACAGGGTGAGGGTTATATATCCACCCAAGTACTCATTCGTATTGATATATATTTTCCACTTCCTCTACTCGTACTTTACATGGTCAAACTTATTATTTTGTATTTTACATGATTCATATATTTTTTTAATGAACATTTTATTCATAAACAAAAAATAAAAGTCACATGTGTTTGATAAATATATACAACACAATTTAAAGCATGTATATAAAATATAAAAGTTAAAAATAATGCTATCGGTACATTAGTTTGATAAAGTAGTTGTTAAATCTTGGCACAAATATAATTTATTCACTGATATATATAGTAAAATTTTATTGAAGCATAAAAAAGTACAAAAATAAATGAAATTAAATTAAATGAAAAAAAAAAAATTTATATCAGGAGAAATAAAATAATTCCGGATAAGGTAGATTTTTTTTTTTTAACCAAAATATATTTGGCAAGAGATAGTATTCAAAGCTGTGGTTATAGGATATTCAAAAGTTTTAGCACTGGTATTTTATCTAGACAAAGTTGGCCCATGTTAAATTAATCGATCATAACTCATCCTTGATCATCATCTTTATGAAATGTCTTGATAATTAAGTCTGCTATCCCCTGTCAGATTTCACTTGAATCTTGATGAGGTTAATAAAATTTATTCTCTCATCAAAACCACAAAATTTATTAAATTTTTGTTAAATTTTTATTCATTGATTTGTCATGTAATTTATTTATAAAATTTAATAAATAAAATAATAATTTTAATAATATTATTAGAAATAATAAAACTATATATTGATATTACTTTTTTTTCTGTCGGTATAAAAATGCAAATAGATATAAAAATAATGTAGTACATTGAAAATTTATTTTTCATTTTCTTTTTTAGTTTAAACTATATTTTTCTCGCTGAAAAAATATAGAAGTTTCATTTTTTTTCATATTATAAATTCACTCGATAAGTAAAATACTTTCTCAACTTTTTAACAAGTATTTGTAGAAAAAAATTTGATTTACATTTTTAAGAACTTAAATTGCAAATAGATAGCATGAAAATTTTTTTGAAACTTGCATATAAATTTATTGGAAATATTTAGCTTCAACATTTTGTATCTGAATAGTAAAAATTAATTTAAAAAATTTTTTTGCCAAATATATTCTGTTTACAGTTTATATATATATCAGATAAATAAAAATTATTTTGGCAAGATTTTAAAGCATTTATATATAACGTGTTTTATTTCATTATTGATTTTCTACAAATAAATTTTTTTGGTATACATTATTACGTTATTTATATAAAAGAAAGTAGAACATTGAAAAATTGTGAAAATCTTTTATTTGAAATTTTTTTAAAACACGAAATTGTTTGAACTAATTTTTTTTTTTTTTTTTTTTTTCCTTTCATAACGGCATTTATTTTTCCATCACAAACACCTTTTTTTTTTTTTTTTTTTCATTAGTTTTCATCTCAAATGTAAAGAAAAAAATTGTGTCCCAAATATAATGACTACAAAGTGAACATTATCAATCTGTGAGCGTGTCACGTTTTTATATTTTGATTAAACTTAATGTTGGTTTGCGTGTTAAAAAAAAAAAAATATGTAGAATAAAGGTTATAATTCAAACTCATTATTTTTTTATAAATTATTATATCAGTACACGTAAATTCCAACTCACTGTGATTTTATTGTGTACAAAATTACAAAGAAAATAAAAAAAAATTCAACAAATTTTAACTGTAAAATTGAGTATTTTTCATCTGATAAATTTATTATTTTTAAATGTCGAATTTATTTTTAAATGACAATTTAATATTTAGCACAAATTGTTGATATTTGTATGTAAAAATATTAATTCAAAAACAAAATATATAAATTTAACATTCAAAAATATTAAAAGCTCAAAATTTTCTTTTAATTTTTTTCAATTTTGTTTTAACACGTGGACACATATAAAGTGATATATCAATCCTAAAAAATCCAAAGAAAATTATATCTAAATTTAGAAATGGTCAAGCAATTAATCGCTTCGAAACAAGATACATAGATCCATCAACCAAAAGTCCATTTGGTAACCATGAGAAATTGAATTTTAGTAAATTGGAAAATTCAACCAATTACGACAATACCAGAGCTTTTATTTTATCCCCATTCTATTCACTATTTTCACATGAACTAAATACATATACACGACACCAAATAAAAAAAAAAATAAAAATGAATGATAAATTTCAGAGTCACGATACTATTGTCAACGACAATTACGTGGCCTTCAGTTTTTCACCTTTATAGCCCTTCATATTTTTCCATCAAAAGGGAGCAAAAAAAAAAATAAAAAAATAAATATACTCGTCTTACAAGCTTAACTAAATAAAGATAAAAAAGCACTATAGGCTTTGATATCCGGTACGTAAATTCAGGTTGAAACCTTGGACGAACTTGATTAAAGGTCTACAAATATTTATTTATTTTTTCATTCTGACATTCTCCCCTAGTCATTCAACAAAATATATATATATACTTTTAATATGTTTTTAGACAAAAGAAAAAATCCATAACTAGATGATTTATACTGTATATATATTTCAGTGTATTTATATCGAGGGGTAAACAAATGGAAAAGATAAAATTACAAATGAATTGTTGAAAAATAATGTATTACCTTTTGATATCGACAGTATATTTTCATATATAAAATCCAATTATATTTCAATGATAATTGAATTTCACATGCAGGTATTTTAGACAACAATAAAGTTGAAAAAAATATATTTATATTGTTGGTGCTTCAATTGAAGTTGAAGAACCAAAAAGTCGAATCAACTAAAACTTGTCCTAGTTATTTTTGTCTTTGTTTAGTTGACTATTTTTTTATGTTTGATAAATCATTATGTTTACTGAATAGATTAGAAAAAAAAATCACAATAATGATTTTTATAATTTGTTTTTTGTTTATTTGTTTTTTACTGTCTTTTTTATTTTTTTTAATTTTTGTCTGTGGCATTGTAAAGCTCCCGGTGAAGTTTATTTATTTCCATTTTATGTGTTGTAATAATAAAAAGAAATTGTGAATTTGCTGGGACATCCGATCGTTACAAAAATGTCATATTTCTGGTGTAGAAAAAAGGAGGTTTAGGGTGTAACAATAGATGTATATATATGTTACAACAAATAGAGGTCGTGACCCAGTTTAATTTTGTCGCCTGCACTTTTTTTTGTTTTTTTTTTTTTTTCGTTCGGGTCATTGGCAACAACTGTTTGACCAACATTTTGTTGCTCAATTTATCTAAAATGAAATATTAAAATTTCTACATCATTTTATTCTCTAAACAGTTGTCGAAATAATGATACATTATAAATTAAATTTACACAGTAAAAATTTTACATAAATTTAAATTAAAAATAATATCTCATATAAAATTAAACAATAGCTTTATAAAACAATAAAAAAAAAAAAATTCTTTGTCACAAACATCTCGTTGTCATGTCAACTTCAATGCAGCAACTTTTGCCTCGAGAATACTTGACAATAAAGAAAAAAAATAGTATCAAAGTCAAATGAGAATTACAAGAAATAAAAAATAGAAGAAAAAAAAAGGTTTATATTATTTGAGTGTAATAATTTTTTGCATGTTTAAATAGAAAATTACTTTTATAATTTACAAAGAACCACATGAAAAACCACTTAAATTAAAACAGCGTATAATATTTTTTTACTTTATCATCACTATTTTAGTTGTAAACTTTAAAACACACATGTAAATTAATGTTTTAAATCTATTTTCTATTTTGTTGGTTGAGAAAAGTAGTTGATAGTTTTATGTATACTCAAATTTAGAAGGTTGTTAGAAGGTTCTAAGCTGTTGTGGTTTTGAACTGACCACTTTGAAATAGCCCCAGGTGCATATAGTAACTTGACTGGAAGTTTCTGTGTATATTTGATTCAATTTTTCTGTCTTGTTCATGCTCAACAATGTACAATATATTTTATAAAAAAAAAAATCTAATTTTGTTTTTTATTATTCACATATAATTTAGTTGTCGTTGGTTGTTTCATACACTTGTCATACAACTAAAAATATACCAAAATTTATTTTCAAATTAATGTGATATATATTGAAAAATAAAAAGCAAATATTTCATCTTTCTTTGTTTATTTCCTTTTTTGAAAATCAATTATAGAAACTGGGTTAAAATTAAATGCTTAAAAAGAAATGAACCAAATGATTTAAAAATATTTTTATCGGAAAAATAAAATTCAAGGGAAAAAATTGTCAATTGAAAAGTTTCACAAAAAAGAAGATGGACTTTTAAAAATTAATAAAAAAGTATTTTTATATTTTTTTCTCTCAAAGGTATGAGATAAAAATAAAATTACTGAGTTTGCAATTTTTGATTTCCACATTGTGCGCACGTTCAATCTTCTTTTTTTGTAATTTTCTATTTTGTTTTGTTTCATTTCTATTTGCTTTTGTTCTTTGTTTTCGTTTTTTTTTTTTCATTTCTCATTTCTAACCCGGAGGGTCTTCATTTATTTCACCAACCAACTGCAATCGGAAACAGCATCCGCCCATCTAAAAACCTCCAGGCTACAGATGATACAAGATAACGGTTCACTTTGCGATGAGACTATTGAGATACAGATATTCGGATATCCGTATGTCGTCAACGATTTTTTTTTTTTTGACAACAGAGCCTCTTTTTTACACGATAAAATGACAAAAAAAAATATATATATATCTTTCATAAATATATTTATATAAAAATAAAAAAGCACCCTAAAGATTGACCGAATATTTTTCTTTTTTTTTTGCTGAAAAAGCTGATATCTATACAATATGTTTGATCATATCGAAAAGACGACATACTTTTTCAAGATATGTCAGCAAAAATAAAAATATCTTTTTATTGTTTGTTATTCAAAACATATTTGAGATTGAATTATTTCTTTTGTATAACTCAAAAATGTTCGTGAACATTTTTTTATCCATAAAACTCTTTTTTATTTGTAGTTTTAGATTTTAAATAAATCAAAGAATTGTCTTGAGTAAAATCGAGTAAAATCATAAAACAATTTTGTTTAAATATTGAAATTAATTTATAAAATTAAATTGTTAATGTACATCTTAGTTATATTTTTTTAAACAACATATAAATATTGTTCATTAAAAACAGCCAGTTTGAATTAATTTTGATTTTTTATTTCTGCATCTGTGAGCTAATGAGTGAGTTAATTATTTCAACTATCTTTATGAACTCTGTATATTTTTGCATAGAGTTTGTACTTTGTAGGAGTTTGATATAGACTATTGTGAACTTGTTGAAGATATACTTAAAATATATAAACGATGTGCCTATATATATTTGTAAATTATATACTGTACTTTTTATTTATTCATCCATAAACAAAATAATTAATACAGTATAATTACAGCATATAATTTCAAACTAAAATCACAATATTATAATTGGATAAACTTTAAATAATCTCCCTTTTGTCAAATATCACTTGAATAATATTTTCAGCTTCTTTATGATATATACAAAAGTTTTAATAAAATCTTGAAATACAAAAATTCATTTAATTTCTATTTACGTATACTAATTAGTAAACAAAATAAAAATTTTTTTAATAGAAAATAACTGAACAAGAAATTCTATTACTCATTTTTAAAATTTTCTAATTCAATTATTTTTTACTTTGTTTATATTTCATAAATAAATAAAATAAAAAAATTGAATATAAATTAAATTGAACACTTTTTAATCAATTTAAAATGTTTTTATCAAACTGCAGAATTTTTATTATTTTTAATTTAAAATAAGCAATCAATTTTCATTATTTTTTATATTTTAATTTGACTTTGAAATTAAAATACGAAATATTCATAAATAAATACAACCATTATTTAAAAAAGACAAGCTTTCGGGCTTTTTTTTTTTTACCTTATATAACTATAACTATTATGATTAAAAAGTTTTTCATCATCATCATCAATAATAAGTACCTATTACTGTTCAAAAAGTTAAATAAAAAAAAATATATATATATTCACATTTTTATATAAATTTTAAATATTTTACATTTTAGTTTAAAAAATTTATAAATCTTTTTTTTATTTCTAGAACCATTTATTTAACTTAAAGCTCGTAATATGCTATTTATTATTCCATAAAAAGACATTAAAAAAAAGCTTTAATTAAAGTTCAATTTTTTAATTATAAAAAATATTTAAAATTATTATTGAAAAATAATTAAATTATTAATTTTTATTAAAAACTATATAATTATTTTATTTATTGTTATTAATTCAAGTTTTTTTATTTTTTATTAATTATTTTTTTAATCTCTATTTAATTGACGTTATTATTTTTAATTGTAATATATTGTCAAAGATATATTTTCTTCATCATTTATATATACAAGGACATTTGTTTAATTAATTTATAATTTCTTAAATTAATGTAGCGGTCATATAGAGGTCTATGTATTGATATATGTGGACACATAAAATATATGTATATAACCCAGTGTTATATGATCGATCATGTGCTACACGAAGAACATAAGCTTACGTATATTGTTTGGTAAGCTTCGTTTAATATTACGGTCTCGTTCATTGTGTCCAGGTATAACACATATCTACTTGATAATCATGTAACTAGTAGAATCTCCCACTCAACCCACACACAGAATTATCATCCTATACAGTTTTCATACGAATGGCTCTCTAAAATAGCCAGGCATTATCATCATGTTCAAGTATTGCCGTATCAATATCCGATCCGGAAATTCTTCTATTTTTCCGAGTGGAAATTTTCATACTATTTATCGTTAAATTTTTTTTTATGAATAGTATTATTATACTCGGAATGATAATCATTTAAAAAATTATATAGTTTTACATTAAAATATTTTTATTTACGCTATTAAAAAAATTTTATTCATTTATTGATTTTTTTTTTTTTCTTTTTATATACAATTTATCGTAATGGATTCGGGGGAAATTTGAGCATTATATTTAATTTTCAAGCAAATGAAAATATTAAGTTTATAAAATCTTGTACATATTGTGTCAAAACTTGATGATAATTTTTTTGTTGTTATAAAAAAAAATGTGTGTCTTTAAAAATTTAATGGGCACTTTGAGTATTACTTATGCATTAAATTAAGTACATGACCTCAAAAAGTAGGTCAATGATTTAGTGACTTACAAGTAACAACGTAATATCTGATAATAAAATTTTATATATTATTATTTTTGTAGTAAAATATATATCCTGGAAAATAAAATAATAATAACATGCAATTGTCTAGGATTTGATGTATTATTTTGATAAATGCTCAGATGTTTTTTTTTTTTTTTTTTTTATATATATAAAATTTAGTTTAATAAATTATTAAAATAATTTACGAAAAATTGTCTCAAAAAATTAATGAAACTTTTACATTAAATTTGTAAAAAAAATTATAAATATTGTATGAAAATTTCATAATAATTATTGAGCTAATTTAAAAGTTATTTTTTTTTTTATTATTTATAAATTTTAGCATGATTGATAAATTGACAATAATTAAAATGAGCCATGTATTTTAAATTTTTAGTCTATTTGAGTACTAAAATTTAATAAGAAAATTAATTTTTTAAAAATTCATATTACAAATATATTGATTAAAAAATAATAATAGTCACTAAATCATTTAGTTAATAAACAATAAAATAATTTAAGACTATACATAAATTATGATGCTTCAAATTGGATATAAAAATTTTTTTACAATTCATTGGTTTTTATTTTTTACTAATTAATACAACTTACTAATGTAATATATATCCAATTCCTTGTTATCGAAACTCTTCACCGATAAAACGATATTACACTCGGGCATTTATTTTCTCATGTATTTAAGCTTTCAAGGTATAAAAAAAGAAAAAAAATCAACGGAAAGAATGTAAAAAAAAAAGGTACTTAGCTAGTTAATGCATACCATCCGATTCTACTTAGACAAACTCGTGTATCCACGCCTGAGTACTTCATTGTTATATTTAGTTATATATATTTTTTTTCTTCTTTATGAAAAGTTATAAAAGTTACATAATATATTTTTATTGCATAGCAATGCGTTGACGCAGTTATTATTTTTTCTATATCAGTTAAAACACACTGATACACATGCTCTAGTTACAGCCTAGATAAGCAACTTTAATGTTTATTATTTTTTTTCCATTCTTTTATTTTATTTTCATGAAAAATAAACTAACGATATTGTATGATTTATATAAAGAAATAAAGTATGAAAAAAAAAATGATAAAAAATAGGTAAATAAAGCTAAAGAAATTGCAATAAATAAAATACAAAAACAGGATCAAAATATCATTGACAGTATAAAGCTAATCTTGTTTAACTTGAACCAATGGATTATAAGATTTATCGACACAAAAGCCACGAAAGAAGCCTTTCAATCATTGCAGTTAGTGTCCATTTTATTTTATTTCATTTATCATTTTTTTGCTGACAGTCAGTGTGTTGATACAGACAAGTGAATATATATTAAAATTTTGTCATACACTTAACATTTCACTGTCAGAATAAATATATTTAAAAAAAATATAATCTACATCAGAGTAAATATGTATTTTTCATCCACAAAACTTCAAAGAAAATGAATAAATAAAAAATAAATGAAAATAGAAAAATAAATAACCAACTTGTTATCAATTTTTCATTTTATCTTTTTAAATTTTTTGTTATTATTATTTTTATTTAGATTGTTTATGGATTTATTTATGTTTTTTTTTTTTTGTGGTTTAATATTTTATTGTAGATACATGTTTATATGACAGGAGAAGATTTTATTGGCATACAACGAATAGACATTTTGTACACATGAGAATAGTAGAACTTGCAGAAAACCCGTCGAGGCAAGCGAAACACACAAAATTGCGAATCGATAGTTGGAAACTGAAGGCTCGTTTTTCCAGCAAAGATGGCGTTTCTATACGCCAATAGTAAATTATATATATATAAAGAAAAAATAATAGTATACAAACTTATTTGCTATATTAACTTACTTGAAGTTTGTTTGATTTTTTTTTTCAGTAAATATTATTTGCTCGTTTAAAAATATGAAAAATAGAAAAAAATAGTTTTTTTAAATTCAAAAAAAAAAAAGCTTCAACTTGAATGAGTATATAAAAAGATCATGAGTTTTAGTAACTTTATGATTTATTGTATAGAGTTTTGAAAAAAGGCTCAAGGATAAAATATATATACGTAAATAAAAAAATAATAAACTAATAAATGCAAAAATAAATAATAAAAAATTGTAGAATTTACAAACAGTGACGCATTTTTTTCTTTTTTCATGGATTTTTTTTTATTTTTTAAAGCTTGAATTTTAAAGTTTAAAATTTATAGCAATGTTTTATATTTTAAAGCTACTGAAAATAATATTTTTGACTGCGCAAGTATCAACTAATGATAAAGTAAAACCAGAACAAAAAAAAGCTTCTTTTGTGTATCGTGAATTTTTTACAAAAACAACAAAAGCCGCAAAGGCTTTTATCTTTATAGAAAAAATTATAAATGAAATTTAAAAAATATAAATACAGATTAACTCTTAGCAGAAGAATAAATATATTTTATTTTTTATTTATAATAATTTTTAAAAGCCATAAAAATACAGCCAATATATTTTTTTTTTCAAATTAACTTTCATAAATAATTACTACTTCAAAATTCTACAGAAAAAAAAAACATTATCAGATCGATAAATTTAATTTCCAATATAAAAATGATAAAAAATAAATCATGTAAATTATATAAGTCTAAAAAAAAATTGCCATAATGATTTTCTCAATTTTTCAAGCCAAAATATCCTTCAAAACGTCAATTTTTTTTTAACAACTTCTGACATTATAACGTTGAAATTAAATTGTCAATTATAAAAAAAATATTGTCTACCGCAAATAACATTATAAAAATAATAAAAAAAGGTAAAAGCCTTTTTTTATTTCGACTTTTTTCATATATTTATATTTTTTTTTTCGTGATAAATTGTATTTATTCAAACGTAAACGTTTTATTTGATTAAGTGGTGCTCCTGTCAGCAGTAAATATTTGTTTCTTTTTTTTTCTTTATTATTATAATATATGTCGCACATGTCTATTGTTAGTACTGTTACCATGTATATATTTTTTTTTTGTTATATTAGAATTGAACGATTAAAATAGCAAAAAAATTGAGAATGTTTTCCACTTGAGTTGTCATTTACAAGACAAATATATTATTTAACCCTTTTTTTATTTCTTTACTTGATATAATTTCATCAGATAAAAAAAAATTTATTATACAGAGAAATATAATACTTGATAGAAATAAAATTTATATTTAAATAAATTAATTTATCTAATTGTTAAAAAAAAAAATTAAAATAATTTTATGATAATTTTAAAAAAGTTTAAAAATTATTTCATACAGTTTACTTTTGTTAAATAAATTTCATTTAAATGATAAAAAATAAAAAAGTTTCAATGGCAATATAAAAAATATTTTAATGGGATTTATCAAAAAAAAATTTTACGTTATTATAAAAATTTATATCCACTTTTGTGGGATTATTAAATTTTAAAAATTAATTTATATTCAAAAATAGAATCAAGTCTTTTTGAAAATATATTTTTTTACATATAATAAATATTAAATTTTTATTTGATCTAGTATATGTTCGATGTAAGAATAATTACAAATTAATTATTCATTCGATTTAATATTTTATTTGATAAAGATGAATTTTTGTTTTACTGCAAGAACCATTGAAATGAATGATTTATTTATTTTAAATATTTATAAATATACATTGAAGGAAAAAAAAAAGAAATTGGTTAGCATAGGTGCTTTTTTTTTGCCAAATAAATTTATACAAACCTGAGACTTATGAGCAGCTTTAATATATTTAGTTACTCTGGAAAATTGCAGTGAAGTTTTTTTCCTGACAAGAATAAGATATCTGCAATTTTGCTTCAACCAGATTGTATACTGTTTCAAATTTATTATTCATTAAAAATGAAGCAAATAGAAGCTTAAAAAAAAAAATAATCAAATCCTTCACTTTTTATTTATTTTCCAATTTATCTCAGAGTCAAACACAAAGACAAATGATATCATGTCAGCTGGTAATTTTTTTTTCTTCTTGACCACATTAAATACACTCAATCATGAAAATAAGTAACAGATAGATAATGAAAAAAAAAAACAAAAAAATTATCATAAAATTGAACACTTCAAGAGAAATAAATCTACTGGAGTGTCAAAAAAAAAACAAAAACTTTTCAAAGGAAAAAAAATCTTTCTAACTAATTGAACGCAAAGAAAATTTTATTATTAATGGTATATATCTTGAATAAAATATAGCAAAACATATTGAGCTGTGCTTTATGCTTTTTAAAAGTTTTTTTTCTTTTTTCTATTGACAAGTGTGTACGTGGTGTTTTGATCGAAAGAAAAAAAAAAATTCTAGACAAGCTGTACATACAATATGTTGTTTGTTAAACTTTATATTTATTTATTTATATTCAATTTTATATTTTTTATTGTAAAAATAAAACAAAAAGTTAGCTAAAGTATTAATGTAAATAAAACAAAAAAATATAGGTCAATTTTTATATGAACAATTGTTGAGTCGTTTTCATTTTAGCCTAGATGTTTTTTATATTTGTTTGACTAACCAAAGTGTTTTGGTTTTATCATGAAAATGTGTTATAATTATTGCGAAAAATGTAGAGCAACAATATGCGAGACAGTTAATTGTAAAAAAAAAAATTTATATACATGAACGTGAGGTATAAAAAATAGCCTGCCCCGGCTAGTTAAAAATTCTATTTACAAAAATGGATTTATTTTTTTACGAATAAATAAGTTGACTTGTTTATTATAAAAATAATTATTTAAGTTAAATGAAAGTTAACACAAATGACTAATGATAAATAATATTAATTTATGTTTTAATTAATAATTTTTTTTTTCAATTATAAAATAACTTGAGAATTTTAAATAAAAATTAAATTTTTTATTTTTTCTAATATTTGATATAAGACTGGCTAATTTAAATTTGAAAAATTATTATTTTTTTTTTTAAATACTCAAATGAATAATGTATTTATCGAGACAATTTTTTTTATTATTTTAGTATATACAAATAGAAATTTTTTATATGAAATGAGATTTAAATAAAATAAATTCTTTTTTCTTTGTCGATTGATTTTTTTTTTTCAATTTTATTCTACCAACAGTATATAATAAATAAATAAAAAAATATATATATTGTTTTTTTTATATAATGTTTTCTGAAAATATGATTATTTTTATTTATTTTTTTAATAGGTTGATGATGCAGTCAATGAGCTAGAAGGAATTGATCTGACTGATCCAGATTTGCACAAAGCCGCAACAAAAATTCAGGCCAGTTTCCGGGGTCACAAAGTACGCCAAGAAGTTGTTCCTGAGGTCAAAAAGTAAAAAACTTTAAAAATACGAAGTAGATAAAATAAAGAAAAAAAAAAAAGATGTGAGAGAAAAAGTAGTTATTCTACTCAACAGCACTATAGACACGAAGGGACTTGAATATTTTTTTCATCAATCTATCTTACTTATTATTTTTTTTATTTTTCAAATTCAATATTTGAGTTATTCGCTCAAGCAAATTGTATTTTCGAAATTAATTTTCATTAAATGCACATTAAAATAAATTTTTTTTATTATTATGTTTATGGAGAATAATTTTTGTCTGAAAAAAAAAATGAAACATACTAATTTATCACTCGTGATATTTAATTGAATATTTATTTGTTAAGAACACCGAAAATTAACAACTGTTTTACTTTAAAAAATAATTAAAGCTTGAAAATAAAAATATAAGAATAAATAAAAAAAGGAATTGTTATTTTTTGTTTGGTATATTTGAAGTTGACCAGCAAACATTTCAACTTGAAAATATATTAATATCCTTGAGCATAAAACGTTTAAATTTTAAATGCCTATACTTTTTAAAAATTCAATTTTCCATAAAATACATAAATAAATTGTGAATTTAATAACAAACAAGGTAAACTGAATTAAAAAGTAAATAATAAACAAAAAAAAAAAAAAAAAGAAAATTCNAAAACGAAAATTCTTTTTAGTACACAGTTAGAGGTACACACTGTAAGGATCAACATCAATTAGATAAAATTATAATGCGGGTATTGAAAAGCTCTTAGAATATTGTGAAACAAAAAAAAGCAAAAAAAAAAAAAATTAATTTTTTCGGTAAAATAATTGAAGGAGTAAAATAAAACTGAAAAATTAATGAATTTAAATAATATACGTATTTATAAATTAACGAAAGTTTATGCAACGTATGGTCCACACATTGCGATCTCTTTATTATTAATTTTTTATTTGTTTAATTTTTTTAAATTTCAATTATCCAAGAAAAAAAAAAATAATTGTCAATTTCACAATTTCAAATTTCACTTTTTTCTCGTATATGTATATTAAATAAAAAATCAGAAATAAAATTAACAAGTACTACAAATTACAAAAAATAATAATTAACTTTTAATATTTATAATTAAAAATTAACAAGAAAAAACAATGGGAACTTACAGCATTTGATAATCATTTGAAAATTTGTTTTTTGTTTTAAATTTTCTTTTACAACTGTCAATCTTTCAGGTAAATAATTTTTTTTTTTTTAGATAAATATTGATTATTTATTCGATAAAACAAATATTAAAATAAAATTTATTGATTAGCAATTTGAAAATAGTTGTATAATAAACTTTACATATAATAAATTTACTATTTATTGTTTTTTTTTTTCTAAAATAAAATAAACATGTTAATTTAATTTTATTCATTTGACATTGTTTTATGTCGTTTTATTTTTAACTTCAATAATATATTTTAATTAAGCACAACAAGTTAATTAGCAAAAAAATAAAAACAAAATAATTAATTAATTCTAAATATGTTTGGATAAAATTCATTAGTGATTAATTATCATAAATGTTTTATTAAATTGTTTTTTTTTTTTCATTTAAAAAAAAAGTCAATAAATGCTTGAAATACTAGTCTATAACTAGACAACAGTTTTTTTAGCAGGCCTAAAAACTTTTTTTGTTATTCAATGTAAACAATTGCTTCAATCACTGGTTGCTACGTCGTCAAAAAAAAAAAATTCAATTGGTAAAATACACAAAATAAAATTCAACAAATAAAAATACAAAATTGAAATGAAAAAATTAAATAAATAAATAATTAATTTGTTTAAAAATTTCGATCATAAAAGCACCTCGTCTGTAGATAAGCATTATTATTATTATTAAAAATTTCAATTATAAAAAAAAAAAATTACTATTATATAAGTTTAAAAAAAAAATACGTTAAAAAGTCAATTGATTCATNGTACTGTCGTAGAAAATGCATTTAATCTAAAAATGTAATTTAATTGATAATTAATTTTTTTTTTTTAATTTCAAATTTTTATTAAACTTGTAAACAAAATATATAACAAATGAAAATAAATTTTCATTTGACGTGATAAGTATGTATTGATTATTTAACCGAGGTCATGTTTTTAAAATCATGAATAATAAATTATAAAAAAAAAAAGAAACAAAATTAGAATACAAAATAAAAAAAATGATACAATCTTGAGTCATACAAGGACAGTAAATAGTTTAAAGTCCATGAATAATTTATAATTTTATTTTTTCTTATCTCAATTATATGTAGACCCACGTTGCTTGCCACAATATAACAAAAAAAAAAAACATTGTGTATAGATTATTGTGAATGAAAGCATTTCCTACGATAATACTACTTTAACATCTATAAAAATTAAACAAGTTATTTATGCACACTGTGCTAAAGCTGAAATTACTTTACTTGTAAGATTACTAAATAATATTAATGAATAATAAAATAAAGAAGATGAATATGAAAAAAATTGTAATCTAAAAAAAAAATGAAAAAAAAAAAAAGATGTATCTAATCTGTTGGTTTAAAATAAATATCCACTAAACGTATTTTCAATTTTTTTGTTTATTAATGTTTATAATTTTTTTTTTTTAATCATGTGTAAACATGAAAATAGCATTTAAATAATTTTCTGTTGTTGGATGAAAGGCTACAGATGTCATCAGGATATTTCTCACGTTCAATTGATAAAAATTGTCCCTGGTGTTTTAATTGTTAATAAAAATAATTTTAGTAAATTAAATTAGTCATTTTGGTTAATTAGTCATGAAGATCTACATGGTATTTTTATTCAGTTTCACACCAGAAGTTTATTCAGTGGTTTTGCAGAATTACATTGCTTCATTTTAATTGTAAAATTTTACTTTTTATTGTAAAGCTTGTTTTGTTTGAAATTTTGATTATATTTTTCTAAAAAAATAATAAAACTAATCAAGGTAAGTAATTAAATCAATACAATAAATTTATAATAATTTTCTATATTTTTTTATAATTATTTTGCATCATTTAATTTTTACCTTGTTGCTTTTTTTCCAAGATGGCATTTAATATCTGTTGGTGTTACGATCTACGACGTGGATCTATAATTCTAACTATAATACGAATAGTAAGTACTCCTTGAAATAAATTAACAATTAACAATTTACTAATAAAATTAATTTATCCAAATTTAGATTCAAATTATTTTATCACCAATTATATCAATAATGATGAGTGAATACATAAGAAGAGGAGAAGTAATGATAAGATTAGGAGTTACTGATGGAATGAAATTGACAATTATTTGTTCTTGCATTATTTGTGGAATAGCTTTGTACGGATCAATTGAGGTAAAATAAAAAAAAATATATTATTAACATTTTCTTTTATTTATTGTTTGTTTAAAAATATATCTTGGACAATAAATATTAATTGAAATACATTTTAATTTGGGAATGATAAAGATTTTAAATTTTTTTCTATCAGAGAAAATCATCGTGGTTGTTGATGTATTTAATTTTTGCTGGAATTGGTTTGGGTGCTATGTTATGGGTACCACTTGCTATAAATATTGGATACATACATTCTGATCGAGTCTCACAAGATACCATGTTATTATATTGGGCCACTGATTATGGTATTTACATAAATAATAATATTAAATTTGTATCTGAATTTATTTTTAATAAAGTTTTTTTAATTTCAGTATTTTTTTTATTCACTTATTTTGTGATATACAAATATTACAAGCAATTAAAGAGAAATTTAAATGTTGAAAATAATAAAAGGATTGTTACACCACCTTCATATAAACAGCCAAAAATAATAGTTCAATATTAAATACAAATTACAATCGATTGTACCACTTAAGTATAAAAAACAAAAATACAAGAGTTTAATTTTAATATACTCAATTATATTTTGCACATATGAATTTAAATAATTATTAAATTTTATTATTTTCATTTTCATTATAGACAATTGGCCCAAAAGGAATTAACAATCTTGTAATCGAATCTTGCTGGAAGCTAATTTTTAATTTCATTTAAAAATTCATTATTATTTTGTAAAAAAAATTGAGAAAAAATGTAGCCTTGTTAATTATTTTAATTAAAACTTTAATTAATACTTATATAAAATTATTTTTTTATTACTTTATTAGATGGTAATTTTACATTTATATATTTAAAAATATCAGCAGATGTCACTAGCTTACGGTCAATAATTTCGAAACTGTTCGAAACATCGTTCGTTCCAGTTCGTATTCATAGAAAAATAATAATAAAAATAGAAGTATTTGTGGGAATAATAGCGCTCGGGGAATTATATAGGAATGCATATATGAGTCCACATGTGTATAAAAGTTATATACTATGACCGTGGATTTATAACATTTATATTTCATTCCAGTTTGATGGCATCAAATTGATGCCAGTTGCTTGCTTGGTTCATTACAATTTAGTTGCGTCACGCATTTTTATCATACAAAAACCTAAAGTAAAGTTTATAATCTTCTTTAAATTAATAAAATTATATTATATTATTATTTTATCATTATTTAATTTAAATTAAATAATTTTGTTTTTATTTTTTCCTTTGATATCCTAAATAATTTGATAGAAAAATTTTCCATACATTATTCAATAAAAATTCAGCGTTAGTAATAAAATAGAAATTATATATACACTTAAATTTATAATTAATTATAAATAATAATTATTAAAAAATAAATATTATTGGAAAATAAAATTACTACAAATGATTTAATTAATTTTCTTAATTTTTAGATGATGTCAAAAATTTGTTGTGGTTATGATCTTCGTATTGGATCAATAATTGTTTTAATTATCAATCTGGTAAGTGTATTCGAATAAAAATTAATAATCAATAAGAAAATAATAAAAATTAATTAATATTTAGCTTGAAAGTTTTCTATCACCATTAATATCACCAATTGAAGACTATGGAATTTTAAACGATGACGAGATGCCAAGAGATACTGTTGCTGAAACAAGAATTACATTAATTTTGACTTGCATTATTATTGGAACAGCAATGTATGGAATAATTGAAGTAAGTAGTTTTTTTTTTATTACACTAAATGATAAACAAATTGAACTGTTTCATTGTTGATTAACAAAATTAATTTGATTAAAAAATAAATTATATTTATTATATTTTTTTTTATTTTAGAAAAGAGCATCTTGGTTGATTTTGTACTTAGCTTTAGGTGCAATTGGTATTGTTTATGAATTTTTTACACCATATGTCATCCTAACAGATGAAAAAAAAACAGATGATGTTTCAAAGGAATTCAAGATGATTTATTGTATCGTTAGCTATGGTATGTTTTAATAATAATTGAATTAAATAGAATTTTTATATGAAAAACTAATAATTGTTTATTATTTTTTTCAGCAATTTCTGTTTATAGCTATATTGTAATATTTATGTATTATAAACATTTGAAAAAAAATGATAACTCTCAACAAAATGGAAGAATTATTGCACTGCCAACAGCATCAGCACCATATGATCATCAAAAAATGATGGTTTAATTTTTCAATTTTATTATCAAAAAATCTTTATTTTAGAAAGATTTATAATTTTTTTATTTTTAGTTCAGTTTATAGTTTGTATGTAGCTTAGTTTTTACATATTTCAATGACAAAAATTAACAGTATACACGAAAATATTCTAATTTAAAAAAAAATATATATATAAAATTGATTAAAAAAACATTAAAAATATCAAAAAACATTTATTCTATTTTTTTAAATTAAAAAGTTTATTTTATTATATAGATTTTTAATACTTTTTTTAAACAAATAGCCAACAAATTATAAAAATAAAAATTAATTTTAGCTTCTATTAACTTTTTGGATACTTTATTTTCACATCAGTTAATTGTAATAATTAAATTTATTATTAACAAACAATTTAATATTTGAAAAAATACTGCGTAAAAATTAAAATAAATATATATCAATCTATTTTTTAATAGAAATAAAATTTACATGTTGACAAAAAGTTTTTATCAATGCTATTTTAAAGTATAAACAAAATTTTCTTATCACTTTTCGATTACGTGTCTAAAATACAATACACTTGATAAGGCTATTTTTAATCTATAAATTTTTTTATTTTTCATAATACAATAACTTCATGACTCATAAAATAATAAAAACAATAATTTAAAATATAAACAACGAGTGCAAATTATTTCTTTAAAAAATATTAAAAATATTAATTGTTGAAGAGATTTTTTTCTTTTTTTTGGAAATAAAATTATGACAATAATCATTTTAAAATACCGGAAACAAAAAAAAACAAAATGGCTGTAGAAAATGTCGGTAGTGTCGCTTCCTGTACGAGAATATTTTTTTTTTTTTTTTTAATACAGTGTGTGTAACATATCGATGTGATAATTTTACATGTATTTTCGGATAAAATCAGCTGTCAACTTTGATTGATTTGTTTGTTTACATTTTTAATATGTGCATTGTCTATTAATTTATTGATGATTTGATTTAAATTTAATAAAAGTCTACTGTCATTGTAATAATTAAAATGAATCTATGACATCAATTAAAAAACAGTCAAAGTTATAGTCATTCTATATATCAAAAAATTAATAATTTTTTATTAACATATTATTTATTGGTGATTAATAATAAAAATCTAATAATGGGTAAAATATATTACTGTGATTATTGTGACAGATCATTCAAAGATGAAGCTGGAGCAAGAAAAAAACATTTATCTAGTTTACAACATTCAATTAATCATGCTGAACATTATCGACAACTTAAAGGTTAATTTATAAAAAATAAAAATTATAAAATATATTGTTATTTTGATGTTTATTAATAATGAATTTATTATTTTTAGATCCTGAAGAAATTCTAAAAGAAGAATTTGGAAAAACACCATGTAGAAAATTGATGAATGGTGAAGATTGTCTATTTGGTAATAATTGTAGATTTTCACATTATAATCCACAAATGATTTGGCAATTACAACAAATGGGTAATTAAATTATAAACAATGTTTTTTATTGTAATTGAGGGTTTTTATTAACATCATTTTATTTCAGTTTCATGGAAATATCATTTGAAAGCACAAAAATTAGCTGAATGTCCAGATCCACATGAAATTATCAACGAGTACTTTCAGGATTCTTTGGTAACCGGTAATGATAATGATGAAATCAATCATTCAATATGGAATATACCAAGTGAATTACAAAATCATCCAAATTTACCACCTTCATTGTGGCCAATATCTCCAGAGACTGTTACTGATTCAAACTTTGCTAAATGGAGTTGATAAATTTGCATAATAACTCAGCTAAATTCACAAAGGTACAGCTATTTATTATCAAATTATTATTTAAAAAATTTTAATTATATACTCATAATGAATAAACAATAAATAAACAATTGAAAAAAAAAATTTTCTTAAAAAATTCAAATCAATAATTTATTATTAATTTTTAATTTCAATTTTATATTTATTTATAAATAATAATTATAAATAAATAAATAAATAAAGAGTATAAATTAAAATAAATATGAATAAATAATTCTAATTAACTAATTATTTATATATAACAACAAAAATTATTTATAAAAAAAAAAAAAAAAATCAAACTCATTTTTTTCTATTTTCTATAAAGTAAAGTATATAAATAATTATTTTATAAATTAATAATAATTATAAATAAACAATTAATTATTAATTAATTAACTAATTATTTATTTTTTTAAAAATATTAACCCATAATGTGGCGTCATCTTTAGACGTTTTCCAAAAACAATTTACATTTTTTTTTTATTTGAAAAAAAAAAACGTTTGAAAATGATCGGTGAGGTTCGAGTTAAATCGGTAATCTCCGAGTTGACCATCTGCCTCTCTCTTCTCTCTGTTACACTCAGTTGGTTTGTCGGATTGAGAGGGATCACACCAGCACACCAGTGTGACATGTAATACCCACCACTGTATAAAAAAAAAAACTCGTTGCCACAATAATAAGTGAAATATTTTTTCATCAATTTTTTTACATGAATCATTCAATACCAAGTTCTACTATTGTTTACAAAAAAATTAATTCAATTTAACCTGTTTTTATTACATCAATTAGTTTTAAAATTAAAATAAGTGATTAATTATTATTTATTAATTTAAATAATAAAAACAATTAAAAAAAAGAAATGTTTTTTTATTCTATAAAATTCGTTGATGCATTATTTTTAAACGAGCGTCTTTATTTTTGTGTATATCACGTGACGAGTAATTAAAGGTGTGTTGTTTTTAATTTACTCCAAAAATTTAAATTAATTTTTTTGGAGTATATTTATTGGACGCCGGTTTATTCATCGTTGATCTTCGAGGACCTCCTGATCTCAGCGCACCAGTCTCATCCCAGTGGTGAGTTGTTTTTCTTCTCCCCTTTTTTTTTTTTTTTCTCATCTCCATCATCATGATAATAATAAGATGAAAAAATAAAGCATCATGCAAAATAAAATTGCAACAAGATTAAATAAAAAATTGATCAAAAAAAAAAAAAAAAAAACATGTGATCAATCAACCAACCTTCGAGCTAAAACAACAACGAAAAAATATCTTTATAAAACTTAAAAAATAATAGAAAATTTACAGTTGTTTTTTAAATTAAATTATCTCGATTATTATCAAGTGAATGACGTAAGTGAAAGAAAGTGAATTATCATAGTTAATATAATTTACAAGTGCTATGAAATATAATTATTATCTTGCTTAGAAAGCTGAGCAGATATCGTCTATCTAAAAAAGTAAATAAAAAAATCAACAACACAACAATAGATAATTTAATAAATCAAATATTAATTTTGTATTTAATTTGATTTAAAAAATAGCTATTTTATCTCTTGAATGTTATTGGTTATTTATAATACATTGTGTGACTATCTGATTGTTTATTTTAATCGATCAATAACTACATTCACTAGTAAACAATAACAACAACAACAATAATGTTCAGCAGCTGCATCAGTTGACAATAGTTTAAAATAAGGGGATGTAAAAATAGCACCCCTCCTCCTTATGATTCATTATTTTATTTGCCCTGAATTATATATATTTTTTGGTGCAATTATTGCCAACAAAATTCAGAAAATCTTTGACCTTTTTATACAAAAATATTATCAGAATAAATCATCATCGTTATTGGTAATCATTGAGATGTATTTTGATTTGTGGCGTGAGTCATGTTGGTATTTATTATTTTGTGTATAATGTAACATATGTAATCCCAGGGAGAAAGCTGTTGTCCAGTTTGGATTTATCACAGATTTGTGGGTATCATTTGAACTTGAATATAAAATTTCCGGATGTTTTTCTTGATTACCCCGGGGCCATGAATTTAATCCGTTCTTTTTTTTTATTTGAAATAATCTTTTATTTTAAATAAATAATATAAAAATTAAAATGCAGCTATTTATTGACAATATAAATTCAAATAATAATGATAAAAAAATATTTAATAATATTATTTTTATTGACTACAAAATATTTATTTTATGTTTTTTAAATTTAAACTTTATTTATCATTTTTTTTTGTTTATAATTTTTTAATTATCTTTATACATTTATCAGCTATCAATAAAATTTTATAGATATAAATTTAAATTAATTTTTTAAAATACAAAAAAATATAATTGAGAAGCATAACAAAAAAAAAATAATTCCGTCATCAATTTAGTATTATTTATATGGATGCATTACGTCACATGATTTTGCTTCATAAAAAAAAGACATTTAAAATATAATTAAATATACACAGTTGTCTTGCCAAACATATATATATTTTTTTTTTTGGAGCACTTGTGATGCTGGATCAACAAAAAAATTTACACATTATTTCAATAAATTTATTACTTTTCAAATAGTTTATTCATTTTTTATACTATAATAAAATTAACTACACTTTTTTTTTTTTTATGAAGCACAAAAACTGATAGCTGCAAACAAGTGTATTTAATTTATCCGTTTAAAAAATAACAAAAGTATATTATTCATACCTCATTGAATAATCTAAAAAACTATTTAAAATTTTTTTTTTCATTTAATTTTTTATCTTAAAAATATTTTCCATTGTCATAACAACCTTGATTATTTATTTTTTATAATATCCATCTAAATATAAATTAATTTACATGCAATTTCCATTGGCTTATTTATTGTGTGTGTGTGTGTATAATATTCATTTACATTTATCATATATCGAAGCTGGCGTTATGGACAGTTCATAATAATATTACAGACTGTGATGTTTAGCAAGACGACGCCTACAATATGACTGATACTTGAATAAAAAATTAAATTACAGTCATACATTGATGATGAAAGTAATTTTTTTTAATAAAAAAAAAAACAGTTTGATGCCAATGTATTCTTAATTCAACTCAATAAACACTTGGCAGTATACATGACCCACTGTCGGGACAATTTTTTTTTATCATTATTATCAATTACTTTTATTATCATTTATTTATTTATCATCATACCAACAAAGACATAAATCATTATATAAATTTTACATGATTTTTTTATTTTTCCACTTTATAATCTGTAATAAATATTATATAAATTTAACAAATAAATAAACAACTCACTGACTCAATCATTTTCTAAAAATCATCATGAGAAAAAAAAAAATACTGACCATGCAAAAGCCTCGAAAATTTCCATGTGTGTGGGTCTGAGAAAAGAAATAGAAATAGAAAAAAAAAGAAAAACAAACCTGCTGAAATAATGACAGGTATAAAAAAAAAAAAAAAAAAAAAAANAAAAAAAAAAAAAAAAAAAAAGGAAAAATAGTAACCTACTGTGATGCATGTGCGGTCAAGCCAGGTCAGGTGAAATATAGTTTTTCCACAAGTTACTTTCTTTTTCTCTGAGAGCAAGAAAAATCATTAAATAATTTTTTAAAAATCATATTTATTTTTAAACATTGCATATCTTGAAGATGAATTGACTTGATGTATAACCAGTGTAACAATTTATAACTGCATTCTCATCTTCATATTATCAATTGCGTGTATCTGTTTAATATATGTACACATACACCAGACCTTTCATTATATATATTCAAATGAAAAAAAAAAAAAAAATATAATCATCAAACAAGTAATTACTGGAGGGCATCATTTAGTGATCATATTTTTTAACTCAATAAATATTTTATTTATTTATTTAACATTGTTTTTCCATCATTTGTCAGGTTTTTTTTTTTATTCAAACATTTTTTTCTTTTTTGTCATTTTTCATTGGAAAGACCTCAAGGTGTCTCAAGGTAAAAATACAAGGTCATTTGTATTTCGTTCAGGTTTTATATTGAGTCTGTCGTATATATAAATTGTTGCGCAATCTATGTGTATTGAGAATGCAAAGTTTTCAATATGTTTTTATGAAAATATATGTTTTTTTTAAATATTTAAAAGTTATTCTTTGTTAAATCAAGGGAAATAAAATTGAGAAAAAATAAATAATACTTGATAATATATGGAGTAATGTATGTTTGAACATAAAAAAAAAAAAAAAAAGAATTATGTTTTTTCTTTGATTGTATGTAGGATAAATAGTACGATAACACCGGGGTCGTTTATTAGCCGTAGGTGAACATAGTGTGGTCTTGAAGGTGACTCTGGAATCTTGCTGAGTTTTTACCTTTGCCGCTTGTAAAATATATATACACATATATATTTAATACTGATACATACTGACTTGATTGTGAGGCTTTATTGCTGACGACCACATGGCCGGCAGCCACGTAAATTACAAGGTGCAAAATCACCAGTGCCACAAGCCTCTTATAACCGCTTAAACCACCAACATTTTATACTTTTTTTTTTTTTGTTTATTTATAACTAGACGTTTTTTTTTTTTTTTTTATTATTGTATTTTATTTTATTTATAGGATTGAATATTTAACTGCAAAAGTTATCAATTTAAATAAAAACTTTATCGGTGATAATTTAAAAGTCAATTTATAATTATTGTTGACTTTTTTTTTTTTTTTTTTGCTGGTTATCTAATGAGGCTTATGAAAATGTATATTTTTTTAGTATAGAATTAAATTTTTGTATTTTTATTTAGCAATTTTTGGTAAAGAATTGAAATTTTGATGTCAAAAAAATAATAAATTGTTGATTGAAAATTAAATTTCACGGTTATAAATTGACTTTTTTTGGATAATTTTTTTTACATTGGATTTGTTTAAATATCAATTTTTTTTTAATATAAATTTTAGTAATTAATTTTGTAAAAAAACAAGTCAAATTTAACAATAAAAAAAAAATAAAAAAAACTGAATTTTTTGTTGTTATTATTCAAGAATAATTATCAAAATTTATAACAAAATCAAATTGACATTTTAACTATCAATGCGAAAAAAAAAAAAAAAAATTTAAATAAAAAATTTTATTTGTTAACGTAAATACAAATTTCTAATTTTTTATTTTTCACGGTCTGTGAAATGTGCCACACATCGCAGACCGTGATGGCAAAAAATTAAAAAAAAAAAAAGTAAATTTTTTTGTTACTTTTTAACGGGTATATATTTTTGTTTGAAATATTTCGACCATAAAATTTTTTATTCAATATTTTCTGACTATATAATCATTATTTATTACTCAAAAATAATTTTTAAAAATTCTTAAAAACATATTTGTAAAATCCATTAGAATTTCGAATAACAATTTGATAGCCTGGAATAACTTGAATGCAAATGTTGTTGATTATAACATTATCATGATAAAAAAATAATTTAAATTATTTTCAAACATTAATTTAGTAATGAAGAAAAATAATTGATGCGTTTAATGATAATTCCGCATTCTTGCATTTTACACACATCTTTTTTACATACGTCACATATAAATATATTTATTTATTTATTTTATTTTTTATTATTAATTTCATTTGCTGTATGTTTAGTTTCCAGAAAATAAAAAGGCTTACTGGTTTAATTCAACACACATACAAAAAAAGAGACATGTGCCATGGTGTCTTATTTTTTTTTATTTATTATTTTTTGCTTTTTAATGTTGAAACATCCGGGGGACTTTATCGTTTCAACTCGCGTATGTATCTAGCAGTGTCAATTTGCACAAGCCACAAGTTAAACTCGAGGTAAACTTACGCATTTTCATATCTTTATATCAGTCTTATCAACATTGCGCATTGTACAATTTACGTGAATATATTTTTTTCTTTTCATAATTTAAACTCGATAAACGTTTAATCAAAATAACAACATATAATCAATGGAATTTTACATTTCAGGTATTTAAAAAAATATTATTATTAATCATTTGTTGAAAAATTAAATTAACATTATTTAATAAAGAAAAATATAATCGTAAATTTAAAAATAAATATTTTAAAACAAGTTGTTGAATAAAAAAAAATGAATATAATTCTTATTACCATAATTATTACTCGAGAATATTTAACAAGTACTTGATACCACTGAATTTTAAAATTATTTTTTCCATTGGTTTTTATTTTTTTTTATGACTAAATGTATACATAAATATTTTATTTATTATTTTTTTCAATCGATTATTATACGACTATTATTCTTGAATATAAATTTTGCATTGGGAGTCGATGAAAGTTTTATGTGATGATGATAAATGTTGAAAAAGAAAAGTTGGCAATCTTGTGTGTGAGTTTTGGAAAAATGCCAAATAGATATATGTGAGTGTGTGGGTGTGATGAAGAGTCAATCGACAGGTTCAATGATCAATAATGTAAAGTGTATAAGACAAAATATATTTCAATGCAGTGTTGGACATGTACATTTGTACATCAAACAAATTGTCTTTGAAAAAAGCAATCAATTTAAAAATTAATTCCAACAATTTGTTACTGGTTAGTTGATTAATTTAGAAAATTTTAAAATAATTGAATTCAAAATCGCATTTAAGAAATTACTAATTAAATTCATTTTAAAGAATGAATAAAATTAAGTTACAAGTCAGGTAAAAAATTTTCAGAAAAAAAAAAAAATTACTAAAAATAATTATAAAAATTAACTTATCGAGTTTTAGTGGTTCAAAAAATATAGTAAATTACAATAAATATTATTATTATTTTGAGAATATTCTCATATGATAAAGTATATCGATAGTTGTTTGTGTGATGGCATCGATGGAGCTCTTGGTCAAGGGAGCAAGCATGCTTACTTTCGAGAGAGATGGTTTTGGGTTCAAATCCTCGTACAGAGCGAATTTTTACTTGATTGATGAAATCATTTGTCATCTTCGATAACTATTCTCGTGATTAATGATCTATAAATTGCTCGGATCAATCTATCAATAAGTGTTGGAGGCAAATCTTTCCTGGCATTGAATGAGAGAGGAGAGTACCTACCTCGCTCATTCCATGCCAGGGAGTAATTGCCTCCAATGCTGAACCCTCTTTTGCAAAATACAATAATTTCAATTTACATTTATTCATAATTTTATCATGACAAATATTAATTTTTTTTTTTTAATTTCAATAACAGTGTTGTTGTCAAGTATTAAAAATACTATTCAATGTTATTATCATTTCAAATTTAATTTTGTTATTGAATATTTATTATCATTTTTTTTTTTCAATTTACATTAAAATAATCATTATGTATCATTGATAAATTCGTAATTAATTTATTTTTTATTTGCTAGTAGATATTTTTATTGTGAAAAAGATTTTCTACAAAATTTTATTCTCATTTTTTTTAAAATCATATAATGTCTATTAAAATATCGAATGAGTACTTTCAAATATTCTCAAGTATAATTTAAATTATATATTTAAAAAAAAACCTCAACCACACGTCAAAACGCATATCTATAAATTTATTATTGCAATAAATACTTTAAATAAAAAAAATGACGTGTTGACACAAAAAAAAAAAATCAAATAAAAATAAATTGTGTCGTAGGCTGTTGTTGCTTGCAAGATGAATAGAACACACAAGAAAGAATCATCATAAAAATTTTAAAAAACAAAAAAAAATAAATAAAATAATACAAGAAAGAAGTCATCGACCCGAAGATGAGATCGTTAATGTTTTCTTGGGTTCGTGGGATAGCTCATAAATGACCACACCATACGACAAACATGTGGGTGTTTTTTAGACTCCATTAAAAATTAAAATGCATCATGATCTATATCTCTGAAAATATATATATATAAAAATTTCGAAATATATTTCTGTCATTTAATGCGGGACTTGATGCTTCGTTAAAACAAATTTTAAAATAAAAAAAAAAACAATTAAAAAAGCACCAACTGCTAAGTAGGTTGATGAGCATAAGGGGCTGTTAATTAATAAAACTGAAGGCAATATTGTGGCTACACCCGCCTGTGACACCAAAGATTTGAACAAAAAAAATACCATGATTACAATGACTACATTCAACTGCACTTATGTAAATTAATTTGCTTTTTTTTTTCATAATTTTATTGTTACAATTACGCTGGAGTAAAATAGTCGTACAATAAATATAAAATAGAAAAGCTAAATGACAATACTGTGACTGCATTAATAAACAGCCCCTATATAATTATTCGAGCATGTGTGTTAATAAATAATTGAGATGATGAATATTGCAAGGTGTTTGGGAGTGACAATAATAATATACGTGCTCGTATTGTCATTATTGAGTTGTTCTTTAACCTCGCACCTGCCTTATTCAGTCTTGAGACAATCACAAGAAACGTCAAAGAAAGGAAGTAACGCAATCATTAATTTTTTTTTTTCCTTTATATATGCTTGATTAACGTCATCATCATTCTGCATTAAATATTCATAAATATTTAAACTTGGTAATAATTTAAAAAACTCAGATTATTTAAATAGTGTGTGTGTGTTTTTTGGAATACTATTTTTATGAAAATTCATTTTTTAGAATTAAAGAAAATTTGAAAATAAAATTTTAACATGCTGTATGCAACTTTCAACTGGGGAGTGCCTTGTCATTTCTATTTTCATCTACTCAGTTATTCGAGAATTTCATATATATATTTAAATATGTCAAAGAAACAAAAAAAAATGCACCCATAACACCACATCCTCCTCCAAATGATAAAATTTAAAACTCTCTTTCCTTTGAAACAAAAATTTTAACAATTTTTATTTTTAATTTTTCCTATGTTTTTTTCAAATTTACAGTTAGTGTAAATTATATTTTTTTTGTTTGTTTTTTAACCCTGTGGGATGTCTCTGTCTGCTGGTGTCTGAAGATAGTATCAAAGAGTCAAAAAAACGTGTTATACATTCATGAATATATACAACGACATGTGTCGTTGCGTTATTTTTTTTGTTATTTCGAAAATTTTTAAGACTGAAAAATATTTATACAAAATAAGAATAAAAATAACAAGATAATTTCTGCAAAAAAATAAAAATACGTTTTAAAGTTTAATTTATAAAATTATAACGGAAGTACTATTTCAACAACTAATTTTTCTAAATCAAAAAGTTTCTAAATAAAATTTTATGATGAAAAATTTCCACAAAAAAAACTTGTAGTGTGTGTGTTGGTATTCAAAATTAACATTAGAAATTTTTTGATTAAATTAAAATTTATCATTATAAAAATTATAGAAGCATAGTAATATATGAACATAATGGTACAATGTTATTTGTTGAGTGTCAGTGTTTTTAAAAAAATATAGTAAATAGCAATAAGTTATTGCCAATAACATATTTTTCTGACAAATTTATTATTTCAAGGAAAATAAAGTATATCGGTAGTTGTTGTGTGATGACATCAATGAGCTCGTGGTCAAGGGAGCAAGCATTACCTCTTCTGAATGGTCAAAGGTGTCAGTTCAAATCCTTTAATAGACAATATGTTAAACACTCAAAAAACTGAGCATTTCCCCATCTCCTGAGTGATTCTTCCACTGGTGTTCGGATTGTCATTTCTATTTATGTTTGGAAAATAGTTCAAAGATATTTCATAATTAGCTGAAATGTCAATGAGCGTTGTGGGCAAATCCTTCTTGGCATTGAACGAGGGAGGAGTGTCCTACCTCGCTCATTCTATGCCAGGAAGTATTTGCCTCCAATGCTAAATCATTTTTTGCAAAATATAATAATTTTAATTTACATAAATCCTTATTTTTATCATTACAAATATTCATTTTTTTTTTTAATTTTAATGACAATGTTGTCGTCAAGTATTCCTAAAACTCGTTAAATACTATTCAATGTTATTATCATTTCAAATTTAATTTTGTTATAACATTTTTCTTCCAAATATTCTATTAAATATTTACAATCATTTGTTTTTTTTTTTTTTTCAATTTACATTATTATCAAGATATAATCATTATGCATCATTGATAAATTTGTAATTAATTCATTTTTTACTTGCCAGTAGATATTTTTATTGCGTGAGATAAATTTTCTACAAAATTTTATTTTCATTTTTTTCTCCGCTTATAATTTTATGCAACTCTAAAATTTAATTTCATTTTCAACTATTGCAACTCAATTTTTTCATTCTCAGATAAATTTTTTTATTGCCATTTTTAAAATATAAAGTATATATTATATAATCAAATATATATAGTTTACTAAAACGTTAGAAAAAAGAAAACCATTACGTAAAAGAAAGAAAGAAAAATCATCGTTAAATAAGAAATAAAAAATATAAATTAGTCAGGTATAGAGTTGTAGAACCAAATGCAACGTCCGGTTGTACCGCATAAAAAAACCCGCCATAAACACATACATAAAAATATTTATATAAAAGTTTTTGTGTTAATATATACAAACGTCATATGAAAAAGGCAAAAGACGCGAAGCCACTCGTATCCTGTACACGTGGTTCATTTGCCATCATCATCAACGTACACACCCTCTCGCAATTCGCACATTTCATTTTTTTTTTTAAATTTTCTTTTCAAAGTCACTGTGTGTTTTTTTTTATTTATCTTCATATGTGTTTGTAACGATTGTACTTGATGGATCATTCAAGTACATTCAAGCAAACAAATATATAAATAATAATAATAATTATAATAAAATACATGACCGACATACATATCCGATAAAAAATGAATAAAAAAAAGAGTGGAGTTGATACCTACGTGAGTTATCCAGAATGGTTTGATGTCACATATAAACGCCCGCAGCAAAAAGTAAAAAAATAAAATAAACTGAAGGCGTGAAATATGCCTGTTGACAATAATATTATTAACTTTTAATCTGGCATTTATAATAAAATAATATTTAAAAGCAAGGTAGTGCCTTGGAGTCAAGAATAAAAAGGCGTATACGAGAAATATTTATTTCTCGTCAAAATTTAACCAAATCAAAATGAATAAATTAAAATATAAAATAAGACCCAAATTCTTAAACATTCGATGTTTTTATTTTTTCACTTTGTTTTGTTTTTTAAATTATATTTGATAGTTAATTTATTTGAAAATTATGATAGTAATAATTATATAGCAGCAGGTAAAAAATAAATTAATATATAATTATATGTATGATATATAATATATAATATAATAATAATAAAAAATTATGTTGTCTTTGAAGTACTGAAAATACTTGCCATTTGAATATAATACTCGCTACGGGGCTGAAGTTAGCGAGAATGTTAGCGAGAAGACGATCAGAGGGCAGGGACGAATAGAGCTCGGGGCCCCGGGAAAAATAATTTATAAAAAAAATATAATAAAAAGAAATAATTATTAAAATTAAGTAAACAACGATGAATTTAGAATGCAATTGAAGTTTTAGAATTTATTACAAAGTTTTAGGGGGTAACGAGAGGGGGGAAACCACGAATTCCGCGTTTTTTTTAACTTTAACTTTAAATTTTTTCGTAAAAAAAAACCGACGTGTTTATAT